>VZSE01004120.1:1162809-1205004 GCA_013398275.1 Promerops cafer | reverse complement strand
CCACTGACAATGCACAGAAACAACTCAGTCAGTTTATAATTTCCAGAATAGTATTCCTTCAATTCACCTGGGGAGAGAAGTCCCTCTTGCTAATGTTATGGACTTCTCCACAAGAAAAAAGTTCTCTTGTGGCTTTTAATTTCCACAAATAGCAGCTGCCCAGAAAAAAAAATCTGCAGTCGTGGAATCCCTCCCATTTTTCCACAGCTTTTCTCACAGCTGTGTTCATGGGCCATGTCCACTTATGGGGTACTAGTTTAAAGGTGAGCTGTTCAAGAGCAAAGTTTCTTTTAATCTATCTCTGAAATAATGTCTGGGAACAGAAGTCTTCTTCTTCTCTCCCTGGGAGCACAGGGTCTTCATCACTCTTCTCTCTTTCTCTGTTCAAGCTTCTTATAAGATCACAGCTACTTCAACATCTGCTTACTTTAGCATGGAGGCCTTTGCTGAACAAGTTATGTCATACTTTCTTCATTCATTACAGGGAAAAAAAGAGTCTGATGTATCAATGACATCCTTCTCCATAGCTTTACAAGAGTATTTCAGCCCCAAGATCAAGGCATCTCCTCATCCCTCTCATCTGGGACTTGACTTCCTCTTCACTGACCTCGGTGTCTTCATGTTGCTCCTCTACGTGCCTGCACTTGTCCTTCTCTCACTCAAGGGAGGATTAAAGCCCTGAAAGAGTTAAAATCTCGCCCGGGCCTGCAGATGGTTGCGTGACCGCGGCGGGCTCGGTGCTTGGGCCGGGGCTGTTTTACGATGGAGGTTCCTGCAGTGGCTGCGCTGGGGCCGTGTCAGGATTAGCCACGCTGAGGGGAGAGCCAGGATCTCAGCAGCCAGGCTAGAACACAGCAGCAGCATGCCGGGGGCCGATGGCTTCTCTTCCCCCCTGCCTGGTGGTTGCAGGCGAATCTCAATGGTGGTAGAATCTTGGCAAAGTCGGCCCAGCCCAGGGCCGGGCCCAGAGCCCAGTGGACCCAGCTCGACCTGGGCTGGCAGCGGGGCAGGGGAGCAAGATGTTAGCAGCCACAGCCACGGCCTGGCCTGGCCTGGGCCCCGCGGCCCCCTCCCCCTGCCTGGCAGCTGATATGGGGGAGGGCCCCATGGCAGGGTCCTCCCGGCCCGGTCCCTGTTACCTCTTTACTGGCTGGAAAAGAAAGAGGGATTTCCTGGGATTTTTCATCTTTAACATGGGTGTTCACAGAGGCGTATCAGCTTTCTCAGTGGTTTAACAGATTGTCAATTCCCAGAGCTAATTACTGACTGTTTTTTCTGTCAGACACGGAGGAAACTGCTAGCAGCTTCTCTTAGAACATCACTTCCATGATGCAAAACCAGGATAGGTAGCTTGAAAAAAGCTGTAACACTACTGAGCCATAAAAATTTTCATCATCCTAACACTTACATCAAAACCAGGGGCAGTCTCAACCCAACTTATTGAGCTCATCCTTGTTAAAGAGGAGAGAGAGAGAGACAGAGACAGAGAGACAGAGGGAGAAAGTCCACTGTAATCCCCCACAAAACAAACCAGCAAAGTACAATAGATTAGATCACCTCAAATGCACTTCTGCACATCCATCACACTGTTGTACCCAGGAACACTCTGGAATGCTTCAAAATTAGTCCTAACATGAAGGATTGTTGATCGCCTGCTATGTGCTATACTTTCTGACAGATCTACCTGTAAGAAAGAAAATTATGCAAAGAATATTATTAAGCACTTAATACTGCCTAAATACTGTCTATCTGAACACTTGTTTAACTTTTATTACTTACTAAGAAGAAATTAATGATAATGATTTTCTAAGGAAATGTAGAATATGTATCAATGCAATATTTCAGAACAAGTTAGACAAACTCATCCCAGAAATGATTTAGTGACAAGAGATGAACTAAAATTTGTCATTCTGGCTTTCTAGTCCTAGTTTTTTTATTATTCTGTGTATCTACACTCCTCTGAACTCTACCACAAGCACCGGGACAGATACATGAGATTGTGTGTGCTCTTTTGGGATGTATCAAGTAGAGTCATAGAATCATTAGGTTAGAAGAGACCTTCATGATCACCCAGTCCAACCGTCCACTCAGCACTACCACTGTAAACACTAAATCACATCACCAAGCACCACATCCAGATGGGTCTTGAACACCTCCAGGGATGGTGACTCCACCACCTCCCTGGGCAACCTATTCCAATGCCTGAACACCTTAACAGTGAAAAATGTTGTTCTTATGTCTAATCTGAATTTCCCCTGTCTCATCTTAATTCCATTTCTTTTTGTCTCTCTGCAGGCATGGCAGAAGAGACTGCCCCGACTTCATTACAATTTTTTTCAATAGCGAGTGATGAGGTCCACCCTGAGCCTCTTCTCCAGGCTAAACAAACCCATCTCCCTCAGCCACTCCTCCTAAGACACATTTTCTAGACCTTTCATGATGGCCCTTCTCTGGAAAAATGTTTTATCTTGTTTCTATGAATATTTACTTCCATGTTTCATTCTACTCCTCCTAGAAAAAATCTATCATGCAAGAGTGGAGTAAAGAGCAGGAAAAGAGACTATTGAATAGATCCTGCCCTCAAATAACACAAAATCACACATTATAAAAAACTTTCTAAATTTTATTGTCATAGCCACTCTGTCAGAATAAAAATTATAGTAGAATATTTTAGATACAGTGTTCTGGACCATTGCTGAAAAACCACTGGATTCCAGGCCGAAACCCCTTTCAGTTCTGGGATAATTCAGCTGGTTTCCGGGGTATCCCATACTCTGGATGATTTCATACCAGTAATTTACCGTAAAATGCCCTTCAATGTAAAAAAAAATTAATATGACACTTTAGCATGAAGTGTTCCACTTGTAGTAGCAACATAAGAAATATCTTTCCAAGTAAAGTCATTAGTACTTTCAGCATAGTTTTCAGTTACCAACAGAGCAATAGAAGATGCTGCCCACAGCTTTCATTTCCCTTGCATTCTCTCAGTGTTCGTAATTTGTTTATGAGGAATGCTGCAGCATACACCCAAAAGTAGTAGCCATTTATTTGTCTTGTTCACCAGTTTTTCTAATCCTTTCTGAATCTGTAGGTTCTGTTTTCCAAATTTTCTGTGGATGAAATTTCAAGAAAGGAAGAAGTACTTATATGTATTTTAAATCTACTTCCCTCTTGTTTCATTAAATATCCTCTAGTTTTATTCATTAAAATTTCTCTAGCATTATCGGATTTGTAATTCAGGTTATTTTTTGCTTTTACAATTTTATAAACTTTGAAACCTTGAGTACTGAAATGAGAAAGTGATTAATGCAATCAGAAACTTAAAATCACTATCTAAAATCTATATTCAAATTTTTGAACTACTATAAATAATCAAAGTAATTCAAAGCCCACAAAACAAAAGCAATAATACTGAGTTTTCTAGTGCTGAATTAATATTATTTGGTGCTGTATTTGAAAAGAAACATTGATAGGCTGTATCTGTTTTTTTTTTGTATTGGATAGAGCTTGATAGACTTTTCACAATTGCTTAATCACATATTGAACCTCTTATACTTCTGGTCTCCACAGCTCTTGACAACAATGTGATCCAAAACTTAATTTCACTCTGAATGGAAATGTACTTCCTTTGGCCTGATAACTTTATTGGATGTTCCTATTTCCTGGGCACTGAAAGAGAGTGAATAATTGTTTCTTAATCCATTTTTTCATATACTACATAATGCTGAGCAACGCTACCACATCTGTCTCCTGCTGTCTGTTTTGCAGGCTGAATAGTCCTAGTTTATTAAGTATTTCTTAATATGAAAACTCTTCCATTTCTTTGATCATGCTTGTCATCTTTCTTTTTACTTTCACAGGCTGTACCTGTCTGAGATAGGATGATTAGAACAGCATGAAGCACTCAAGATATGTATGTACCATGGTTTTATACAACAATGTAATCAGATATTGTGGGTTTCTAAATTCTTTTGCTAATAATATTAACATTCTTCTTCTCTTTTTCATTGCTATTGACATGAATCTGATATTTTAATAGAGCAGCTTATAATCATGTAAGATGATTTTGCTGAGTAGAATCAGATGATTTACCTGACAGGGTAGAGGTAGCAGTTATCTTTTTGCCTATTTGCATTGTTTTCAATCTACTGAAACTATTCAGTTCCTGCCTTACTGCATAATCATTACTACAAAACAAATTTGTGCAATAATTTTCAGCCAATGTTTATTTTTTTTTATTTTGTTTTGACTCACTAGCAAAATTTTCCATTTCATCATTTACTCCCTTTCCAGTATGAATATTTGTATTGCAGCATTTCTAAAAGAGAAATGTATCTTCATTGGTAGCCCATGCTGAAAACTTCTTGCCTCAACTCATTATTTTAAGAGAATCTTTATTTAAATCTTTATTTTATATATATATATGTATGTATGTATAGCATATATATATACACACACATATATATGTATAGCAATGGGAAAAATAATGAAATACATGAATAAGTATTTTAAATATTAGAATGACATAATGAAATTATGACATAATTAAAGCTTAGTAATAAAGGACTTCATACATGGGGAAAAAGGTGGTCTGAAATACCTACATACACTGAGATGATAAGAAGTCATTATATTTGCTTTCAGAAATTACCTTAAATGAAAGAAATCATGAACCACTTACATACTCTATGTTTGATAAAAAAATTAAATTTTGAATTTCTTTGACAGAAGCATGAAGTTCTGGAGCAGAAAAGTTGCAGTATATGTTTTCAAAAGGTCCCTTGAGAGATCACTAATCCAATTCCCTGCTCAAAGCATCATCAGGTAAGTATAGCACGGTTTTCCCATTTTGCCCATGCCTTAAAAATGGAAAGAAAAGAAATGCTTACATTGGTTGGAAATCAACTTCAACATTAAATATTCGATTTTTTTTTCCTAATATCCTGTCTTAACCACTCTTAATTAAACTTATATCTGTTGTCTCTTATTCTCCTTTCATGCACCAAAGTGAAAAGCCTTTATATTCTCAATAACATCCCCATAGGTGCTGTGAGGCTGCTCTTAGATCCTTCCAAAGTTTTCTTTTCTCCACACTGAACAAACCTGTCTCCTTCAGCCCCTGCTTGTCAAGTTTATCAAGCCGACAATTTCCCTCATTATACCAATCTTTTAATACCTCAAAGATTTTGGTTTGGCTGTATAATAATTGCTACCATGGATCTAAGATTTGTATAATAGAATTCTGTGTGACTCATAGAAATATTAGTAAAGCATTTTAGATATACTGTGATTATTAGTAACAATTTCTAACAAAGGGTATCTAATTTCTAGGAGAAACCTTCCTAAAAAATAATATGAGAACTGTCACAATTCTTAAATTAATTTTTCACTGCATTTTTTAATACAATGAATGTAATTAATTTCCACTGAATTTACTAACATGAATAACCTAACAACTTTAAAGTAGTTCACAAATTTCCATATAACATGAGCAGCATTTATTATGTGAGTATACACACTCACATATTATATATATGTATATAAGCAAGTACATATGGCATCATGTGGGATCCTTCCAACTCAGCATATTCTGTGACTTTGTAATTTGATACAGAGACATGACTAGTTTCTTTGAATTAGTGTATGGAATCACCCTCATTCACAATGTGCACACGAATATAAAAAGTAGAATATTTTCAAATTTTCACAGAATTTATAATTTAAAGTGCTAGTATTTTTTTCCTTGCAGAGAGTATTTCCAAAGATTTATTTTTTACAGAAAATAAGATGCCCCAAATTTGATTTAGTCAAATATAACAGCAGCTTGTTAGTAATTTGTGGTCAAAGCACAATTTTCATGAAACCTGAGCTTCTCTTTAATGTAATTTTCATGAGACCATCCTTTAGGATGTGTGCAGCCTTCAGGTCAGTAAGACAGATTCAGAAGACCTTATTCTCTAAGGAAAAAATGTCTATTTGTATTCCTATTTGAAATTATGCACACAAAGAGTCGTCAAACCTACTGTTTCCTTCAGTACATCATTAATTTATGTAGGCTTGGAAAATGCACTTTGGTCCTAATTTAAATTTATGGTGTTCAGCAAATTGTTTATTCTGATTGGTTCTTTAACAGAAAAGTTTAGGGCTGAAATTAAGTTATCTGATTATTCCTTTATCAAAGTAATGGAATATATTGGAATACATTCAGGGTATTCCAGATACTGAAATTAAAGTTCCAGTTATCTACCATAGGTAAAACTTTCAAGAAAAATGTTGAATAGGCAGTTTCTGAAAGCTATCTGTTATGAAGGCATTTGCTTATTTATTCTTGTTTCCAGCTTTGAGTCATTGCTGTTTCTTTTGTAGGTGGAAGTAATGGCAACACTGAAACAGCTTTGAGAGACTATTCTCTGGTTCAGTGAACTGAAAATTTCACAGCCTCTCTTGAGGTTCTGTTTAAATTTTTGAAGTGGTTATACAAAACCTTCAAAGATGTTTGCATTCAAATAAGACAGAGTAGAAAATAAACTGGGGACAAATCTAGCTTACCTTATCCATTAGGTTGTCCTATGGATGTTAATGACACTATTTAACATGAAAAAATATGAAAATAAATTTTATTATATTAAATTTGTAGTCAGCAACACATTAGAAGCTTTCAATCCATGAAAAATAATTTTTTAATAGTGTCATTATGAAATCAATTATTGTGTAGTACTTTCTTTAATAGTCTTTATGTGAATCATTCTTAGATTTCATGGTCCTTTTCTATGTTGAGGAGGTGACCTAGAATATAAGTTTCCAAATAGGATTTCAGAGTGTAAAGTGTGGGAGGGAATGTTTCCAAATGTGTATGTCTACTACCTCAGCAGTTTTCCAATGCTTTTTTTGTCCTTTTTATATTTTGGCTAATCTCCGAGTGGATGCAAAAATACACATTATGAATGAAAGTTGAATCCCCTATTCCATGCTGATTATTCATACTTGAAAAGACGGGGGAAAAAGGAACCAGAAGCAGGCTGAATTGTCTTTCCACCTGAACTACAAGAATTGGGTATGAGTTTGCTTTACCATACACATGCTTTTCTGGGTTTCTAAAGAGATAATGTGACATAGATTTTCTTAAAATGCCATTTCAGTGGATGAAATATTAACTCCCAAGATTTTCAAAAGTTCCGAGAAATAAGTTATGTTTCCTCAGAAGAAGCTTCCCAATAACACCTATCTTGTCTGTCAGTTCTAGGAATATCACTTATAAAGATTCAGTCAAGAATTCAAAAAAAGGGACATAGATTATTTCTCCATGTTATGTTATGCTGTGTTATGTTGCTCTAAATATATCCTTAGCACTAATGCCTTGATTATACTTTAACATAAAACCAGTAAGACAAGTCAAACTCCCCAATACAAAGAAGCTAATGTGATCTTGTATATAGAGGAATAAAAATTCAAAACTCTGATTATTTTCTACAAATACACTATGATGAAACAGACCATGTTAATATAATCTGAAAATATGAATATCAATGCCTCTGGCTGTGAAAAAAGGTGATAAATATTTTAATTATATACCATGATTTTTTTTACTAAAATAGAATGTTGAATGTAACACAGTAAATTGCAGAATTTTTTGGTTAGTATATACAGTTCATCCAGAATTTTTTTTTTCTTATATGAATAAATGACTGGTAACTGAATATATTTTAATCTTTATATATATTTTTATGGTGTCTTGACACCCTAATTATTAAAAATTATAGCCTTATATATTAAAAAGTACTCACCATTTTTTTTTTGGAAACAATAAATCAATAAACATGATCTCTGAAATAACTGAAACAGGTTTAGATTATTTTTATTTAAAATAAAAATGTGTATTCAAATAACCACTGTGTCCTTCAGAGGCTCTGTTTATGATTTCACTACTTATAAATCTAAGGCCTTGTGAATTCTAACTTCACTGGATTTGGATGCTGCCTGTGGATGCATACTTATAAATCGCCATAAATATGAGGAAAAGAGAGATGAGAAAGAGATTATTTTCTACAGATTTACACAATTCTGCTCAAATGAACAAATATAATCCTCAGTCTTACGCTAATGTCACACCATGAATGCCAGGAATTCTTAACAGGCTTTTATTATTGCTCATGAGTAAAAATTTTGAGGAAAACGATAACCTACTGAGTGGATATACTGGTTTATGAAGTAGGCAAATGCTGAAAATACTAGTTGGTTTTCCATCTGAAATTTCCCCTTAGGCATGTAATTTTTTTGGTAATGGGCTAAGAATGCTTCCTATCTGTTTATGAGGTTATAACTATCTTCTTTGCCAAGAAAACCCTGAAACAAAACTCCAGAAGGTTTCTCAACTTATGGTATAATTACTATAGAGAAACAAAACTGTAATTCTCAAGACATTAACAAATATTATTATATTTATTTTTAGTTTTATTACTTCTCATCCTTCACGCTGCTTAGCTACTATAAATCTGTTCAGATTAGCAGTTACCATTGGGGTAATTTTTATGAAAATGCTGGTCAGAAGTTTTATGTGTCTTCCCTCATGTGCCTTGGTGAAAACTTTATCCCACCACAAGCAGACCTCATTATTATTAAATTATATTGCATATTTTAGGTGAAATATTTTGACATAATGAAGAAATGGCTTTGAAGTTGACATAATCATATCTTTAGTGAGAATATGAATAGTAAATGCAGAAGATAGTTACTGAATTGGCCCTTCAGGATTTAGGATTTGTAATGTTAAACCTATGGTCAGCAAATCTAGGGAAGTTTTGGTGATTAGCTGATTTCTTTACTTGAAGTATTAAAGCAATGACATGGTGAAATATATTGGTGGAAATCAAGATTATCCTTTGATTTGTGGATCTTAATTTGCATTAGTAAGTTTGAAATTAATAAGTAGGCATGACCATGATTTTTTTTTTTCATGCAATGGGATATAGAAAAAAGCAATCAATTAAACTGTCTTAAATGTAAGGGAAAATATGTACCAAAATACTCCTATGAATAATTGCTCTGTTGCCATTGATTAGATCAATGAACACATGTGATGGCTGAGCCACTGTCACATCTAATTTAGTCACACATGCCTGCCTGGACAGTAACCTTATCTTAGCCTGCAGACCCTGTTTGTTCAGTGGTTGTGTATTGCCAGTTGTTTAGAATATAAGCCAGCTTTATTTCTTTTTATTACGTTCAGTACAGTGGGATTCTAATCCTTGACAGAAAATATTAAGCACTGAGCAAAGAATATATTTTTTTGCTGAGTTTTGGCCTTATCCCATTTGCTTTTTGTTGTTGTTACTGTGTTTAGTTATTTCAAATGTTTGGGGGTTGGGCTGGTATTTATCTAATTACTTCCTTCACAGTGATGGGGGAATTTTTTAAAGTCTCCCCTGACCATATATATATATATATGTGCATATATATATATATATATATATATGTGTGTGCATATATATATATATATATATATGTGTGTGTGTGTGTGTGTGTGTGTGTGTGCCTGTGATGACTGGATCATTTTGTATGACCTTTAAATTAAGACAGGCCCTTGCATATTACTCAGTGCATTGAGACTAATAATTGGTACACAAACATAGAAAATCTTTAAGTGACAGAAAATACAGCACTTCTCTTAGTAAACTCTTCTAGAGACAGAATATTGTGAATTTTAAAGAATTCTCCTAGGTTTCTTATTTGAATGTTTCTGGCTTTTATATTGGTGGTATTGATCACCTTGTTTAAGAGCACCTCAGCAGTTATTTCTTCTGCATGGAAATACTTATGCACTATAATAACATGAATTCTTAACATGTCCCTCTCTTTAATAAACAAAAATAAAAATATGGAGATATTTTGTCTTTTGCCTTGTTTTTTCTAGATTGTCTTCATTTTGTGAAGATGTTTTTCTTCATCATGCATGCTTCTCCCATATATTTTGGTCCATTGTACTGTTGAGTGATACTAAGATTCTAATTTCATTCATTTACACATTTATTTCCAGTTTAATTTCTTTCTGCATTTTTCAGTTGTATGACTGGGGTCTTTTTCTGTAATTTTATCTACATTTGCACCCTTAATGAGGATTAAGCATTCAGAAACGACTTTTGTAAAGCTATACAACCTACCTAAATTATTAGTTGGTGTAATATCTGCCGAATTTTTTGTGGCTCAAGCTCATTTCAGTAATATTTCAAAAACCCTGAAGTGGACTAAGCAAGAACAGAATACAAAGTAAGAGGAAAAAAAAATCTTTGAAATGAGGGGTCTTGATGAAAGAAGAGTCATGTGGCCCACTTATAATTTAGAGTAAAAGGCTGCTTTATTTTCCTACAGCAACAAAATTAGTCTTAAAATAGGTTTAGTTTATGGTTCCTATATACTGACAGGGTTATGAAGCAATGATTTAACCTAAATGAGAGCACAGGCCTAAGGAAAATATGTTTGAACTTCACTGATAAAAATGACAGCAAATGCAAATTTTCCATTCCGATTCCAGTTTCTGGTTAAAATCTTGTTTGAAAGCAGATAACTCTCCTCATAATTACACAAATATTCAGACACTAAAATGACTTTTTGTTGACACTTGTAACAGCAACCATAGTATACTCATAGTATTGTATTTCACATGGGAACTTTTTCAAGATCATGAACAAGTTAAATAGTTAATTTTAGCTGGATATTTACTAAGCAGAAAGGTGAGATAAGGAATGTGATTAGCATAGGACAATGATACAACCCAGCAGAGCCTCAAACTTTCAATCCTTCTCGAATGTTACCTCATGATTACTAAATAGCTTGTTTAGTGGTGGTTTTTCTCTCCTAACAGTTCCAGTCTGAAAAAAAGATATGTCAAACTGTTGGAATGAGTTTTGCAGTTTGAAATACTGAACAGCAGTGCAGAACTGTGTGCTTCATACAAATTAATCCATCCCTTAGCAATAATCTAGCAGCCAATCAGAATTCTGCCTTAATCCAAATAGTTTTCAAATGCACTTTAAATCATCAAAGTTCAGGTACCTTACACTGTTTAAATGTAAAGTAACAAGGAAATTTAATCTTAAGATTATTAAGTATTTATAGCAGTGGCTAAGGGGTATCACCTAGCAACAAGCCCCACAGAATAAATCTAATAAACTGCAGCTCATCCTTTCTGTCATCAATGATCAAATAATCAAGACAAGAAAAGCACAAGTAGTGATGACATTGAGAGAATCTAATGATAAAGTACAGGAGCATTTTAGGAAACAAAGAAAGTGTTGAGATAAAGGAATATAGTCTGCACAATAATTAGAATAAAGCAAAGCTGGACTTCAGCCACAGTAAGCCAAATGGAAAGAAAAGATTAAAGTGAGAGGGAGGGGGAAGGAAAACTGGAGGAAGAAGATAAACGATTAAACATGGCAGACATAGGGATTTGTGAGAAGTAAATAAAATAAGATGCTGTCAACGCATCTTTCCTTGGCTGACTTCTAAAAAGGAGGGCAGAGAGATTAAAATTTTATCAGATAGTTTAGAAGATTATGGTAGTTGTACCTTAAAACATAAAAGCTACTTTGCAGGGCCTCATGCAATTCAGCAGGATGCAGTTGGGTCAGAATTGATATCAGTAAGGCACTGAGGATAAGTTTGAATTTATCACACTGTAGAAAGGAGAAAAGTTCAGCCCAAGATTTACAATAAGTAAAAAAATAAAAACCTTGCACCAGGGTTTTCAGCAGATAAAAAAAATGCATTAGAAATGTATGTAATTACAGTTAAGCACTTGTCATCATTTTGGAAAGGTGGTATTTACTCAGGCTTATACTGTACAGAGACATCTCTGTTTTTTTCCTTCTGAGTGTGTGGTGTTGAATTCCATACGCACGTTCACTGAAAACAGAGGACCTTTCTGTCTGAGGCTATTTCATACTTCACACTGAAAGATATCTACAGGACCTCAATTGATCAAATAATGGTAAAAGCATATATTCATAATGACAAGAAACTGTATATACTACATAGTCCTTCAAAGCACTGAATTTCCTCTTTTTTATATTCATCATAAACCAGTCAAGTGAATGACAGCAACTCGGTCTAATTATAACTTGAAACATTGGTCCCTGACAAAATGCTTCTGAAACTCCTATATGGTTAAGCTTATTGGAAAATACTTTCTGCAACAGGTAGTGTTTCCTGTTACTGTCAATGCCATTTTTTGAACTAGACAGAGGTCTCTGGAGAATCTTATAGAGAACTCTTCTCTCCTTGTAGTCAAGGAAGAAGTCCATATAAAAGCCCCAAATATAAAATGAAAGGAAGTACCATCTAATTTTTCTTCATTACAACCATATAGTGTAATTATTCAAAGCACAGTCAGTTTATTTCAACTAATTTAACAGTCAGAAACAACATTTCCATATTCACTCAATGTAAAGATATAGAAGATTTTAATAAGACTATATATATCATACATTATACATGGATTAGTTTATTCATGTTAGAAGTAAAATAACAGCTGTTCATCACGAACTACTACTAAGAATAGACTTACTCTAAATTAGTCATTTGGAATAACAGGATTTCTAACTGATTGTTTTGCATAGGATAAAAGAGCATTAAAATATTATTCAACACTGAGGACTTGAGTCAGTTGGTCATATATAGATGTCTAATACTGTTTGACAATATGAAAACTCTCTGATCCCCAGATTCAACCTTAGAAGTGTAGAAGTTTCCTACAGGCATTGTAATATATGTCACCCCATGCAGATACCTTGTTTACCCTAGAGTACCTTAAAAAATATGTAGCTAAATGAGTAAAGCCTCAGTTTCAGCAGTTTCAAAATTAATATTTAATCCACAAAACAGAATTTTTTGTGGATTAAAGGATTTTTTAGAAGCTAACTTATCATGCAGAAATGGAACATGGTATTACTTAGAGCCAGAAGTTATCTTTAATCATTAAAAATACTCATATTGCTCTGCACAGTAGCAAACTTGCTCTTTGCAGGAGGGTACTTCAATGGAAGAATTAGGTGACCAGAAAGATTCTATATATCTGCAGGGATAACTGAGTAATCTGAATCTGAAGTAAACATTCACTGTCCCTCAACATCTTTTTAGTTGCTGCATAGACACATTGGCAACTTCCATCTTTCATTTTAAAAAGCTGCTGTTTTTTACAGCACTTCTCCTGTGCAGACCCAGAACTTCTTTACCCTGTTTAGCTCATTATCTCACTGTCATAAAAATGTGAAGACTTTTTTTTATTTTTTTGGCAAAGGAAGAAAAAGCCAGTGCATACCAAAAGAATCTGGACCCACCAGAAATGCTTCCAAAGTTACACATGATTGGAGGGTCATATCTTTTACAGAAGATAGCTTTATGAGGTACAGATAGTCCAGAAGTAAGAATATAATTTCCCTTCCTATCTGGAATGGGGTAAACCCCACAGTTCTGGTTTCTGTGAGATTTTTGGTGGACTCTGGAATGGACATGCAGAGATATGTATTCATAACCTCTGAAGCTGGCACAGGATACAAGAAGCTGGGCTTATTTCACAGACCAAATTCTAGGTACAAATAAAAGGAATATCAAATCAGTTCTCAGAATAAATGTAGTAGTACTGATTGGGCAGGATGAGACAAGGCAGAAAGTAATTAAGCTTACAAAACTGTATGGCTAGGAGGGCACATTGCCATCTATTACCTGTTGAACAGAAATCTGTCAGGCCAAAATGAGATTTTGTTCAAATGTTCAATGACAGTAACCTTGTAAGCGTTGCATAAATGCTGTATGAATAGGGTGTGCCAGAGAGATCAGACATAACTTCAGTTTCTGAAATCTGATTTTGAGCCAATCTCAACTAATTCAGCAGGCAATTTTGAGGTATTATAGAAGGCAGTATTACATATTTTTCTGCCTCTTCTCTTCCCTCCTCCTTTCTCTGCTTTTATCAGAGTGAAAAGTTTTTTGTGAATATAAGACAATCAGATAGGTAGAAGCCAGGAAAATTCTATGTAAAATACAAATCTAATTGCAGATACTAACCTGAAACAACTCTGTTGCTTCTTTTGTGTGACTGTTAGAACATCTAACAGTTATTATTTATAGGACCTAAAGCTAATGGCACAGAGGTCCTTTATCTCTGGGTGTTGGAGATTTAAGTTTTCCTGAGAAAACAAACAAAAAAAACCACTATGAGATTCATCAAACCTAAGAATCTGACATGGATTAAAAGGAAAACAGTATAAATTATGTGGAATTTGCATCAATGTCCAATTTATAACAACCAAAAAGGAGTCTGTGCTGCATATTTTAGGACAATATCTAGTCCGCTGTGTTAAAAATGTCTTTGACTTAAGTTTGATTAGTAAAGGATTTCAATACCATACTGGATAAAACCAACCCAGGTTAAGAAAAGCTCATTAATCCCTTTCTAAATCACCGTTTGTTTTGTTGATTGTTTGTGTGTGGGAGAGGTTTTTTTCATTGTTGTTTGTTTGTTTATTTGTTTGTTTGTTTGTTTTAAACTGGTTTTTGCCTCTAGGAAAAAATGCCTAGCACTCCCTCCAAGAAAATAACAAATTAAGATTCAAAGTCACAAATTATTTTTACTTTGGATATTTTTCTTTGCTATTGAATATCCCCTCTGGTTTCCCCTGATATTCCCATCTGGCTGAACAGCAGATCGTGGAGGGTCATAAGAAGTGACACAGGGTCTTGTACAAGACCTGTCATGAGTGGTGCCCTGCAAGGTTGAATACTGGGCCCAGTATTGTGTAACTTATTCATCAGTGTCTTCAATGAAGGTCCAGATGCCTCCTCAGCAAGTTCATTGAGGACATAAGGCTGGGAGAAGTGGCCAATAACCCAGAATGCTGTGCAGAAGCTTCAGAAGGCCTTCCATCCATTGGAGAGCTGGGCAGAGAGGAACTGTCTGAAATGCACCTGTTGTGTCCAGTTCCAGCAAAGGGCAACAAACACAATTTAGCATCTGGAGCATCTCTCACAAGAAAAGACTGAGGGAGCTGGGCCTGTTCAGTTTCAAGAAGAGATGACAGAGAGGAGACCTCATCAATGTCTATCTACGTATGAAAGGAGGGTTTCAAGAGGATGGAGCCAGGCTCTGCTCAGTGGTGCCTACCAACAGGATGAGAGGCAATGGGCAGAAACTGATGGACAGATGGTTCCACCTACATATGCAGAAGAATTTCTTTACTGTGTGAATGACTGAGCACTGGAACAGGCTGCCCAGAGATGCCGTGGAATCTCTGTCTCTGGAGGTATTCAAATACTATCTGGACATGTGTGCAATGTGCTCTAGAATGACCCTGCTTGAGGAAGGAGGTTGGACCAAATGACCCACTGTGGTTCTTTCCAACATGACCCATTCTGTGATTCCCTCTCACTGTTCATCTCCCATTACATGTTAAGGGGCAATTTACTGTGTTCAACTTAGTACAGTATGATTGCATTTTATTTTAGAATTTGTTCCACTGCATTTTCTGTATCATAAATTACTAAAAATTTTATATTTTATTAAGGTTCTCAAATAGAAAGGAACACCAGAAACATTAATGATGATGATATTTAGAAAACAAAATTAAAGCAAATTCTACTTCAACACTGACATTGGTTCTTTATACCACTTTTTCATTTATTCCCCAAAGATTAATATCAAAAGTCCCCTGCATTTATGATAGCTCTTTCTTAATGTCATAGTGCTTCAAACTAGCTAATCAGCATCTAGATTAAGCACTTACCCAGACTGATCTGCTTGTAGAAATTAGATACTTAAAACTGTGATAAAATCAATATGGGCCCACTAAAAAGTACATAACCCTCCCCCAAAGACAGAGCATTACTGAAGTTGTTAGTCCTCTTCAGGACCTGAATCCAGTATGGTTTGTGAAAAAACTGAACCTGCATATCCTAAAGGAATACACTAAGCTATAAATTTGAGTCATCATTGCTCTGAATTTACTTCATCTTAGGGTTTACAGTTGGACATATTGAATGACTGGACATATTTTTTCGAAACTCTCAGAAACAGAGACTGAAATGGCATGTTTTGAGCTCTACAGAAATCTTCAGAAGATAAAATACTTGGAGAAAACAGGAATCACAATATGTTTAAAGAAGGTCCTGTATTTTCATAAGCTCTAAATTGAGATATTCTCAGAGCATTTTCATCAGATCAGATCCTGTTAAAAGAAGACAGGAAAAAAAACGCCTTGTTTAAGACTTCTTATGACTTCTTCAGGGCAAATTAAATTCTAAGCACCAGAAACTATATATGGAGGTGGAATTTTAGGGTCCTAAGAAACTTCAGGGCCACTGCTGTCTTTAGGCATTTCTGAGGACAGCTGACACATAGAGATAGTGTATAGAAAGGAGTGACCTGATCTATAAATCATATTAAAATATGCCAGAGTAGCCAGCCAGTGTATTGTAACAGTGTTAGTGTACACACAGTTAAACTGATCTCCAGATTTGGACTTAAATGAAGGATTTTTCCGCTTTTCATGCTGACAGGGATTTATATTTTATTGATATTGGAAATTTTGCATGTATTTTATTCCTACAATCACAGATCATCAATGTTGGAAGACACCTTCAAGGTCATCTAGCCCAACTTTTGACCCAGCACACACATAATCACCCCTAAACCATATCTCCAAGTCAGCAATGTGATAACTTTCTTTGAATAGCTGTGTTTTCAGATCTAACTGATTGATTGAAATGTTCGAGCATAAGGATAAAAAGTATGGAAGGAGAAAAATGAATTCTGAAAAAATTGTTTTCTTTCTTGAGTAAGAAATCTCTATTTATTACTCTTTAAAGTAAAAGGCTGGAACAGATCTTACGCTTTTTCAGACAACAATAATGTTCTCAGGAGATGGTTGTTCACTGGGAATATCTGAGAGTCCTTGTACAGTTATTGTATTAAAGAACTTCTGTAACAATACAAGGATAGCTGCAAGAAATACTGTTAGAGCTATTGAAATAGCTGGATTTTAGTGTGGGATGAACTCTTGGAACTTTAGAAAAAACTATTTCTGTAAGCGTCAAATCTGTCACAAAATAGTACAATCTGCCACTGCAGCCACCATCAAGTATCACTCCTTCTTCAAAAGATGGTCATAAAATCAGCAGGGAATTTGAGAAGAGTTAAACACGCTTTTACAGTGCTGAAGTTTACTTTGTGTGAATTTGTCATCTGGATCTTTCCCCTCACATCTCAATGCACTTCAAATTATCAGTTTTGTAACAAAGATTATGTTTACAATGGTGTTATGTGCACACCATACCATAGAAAAAATTATTACTTTCAACCGCATGTAGGTTAGTTAAAATCATAAAATATTTAGAACTATTGTCACAGGAGCAGCAAAATATTTTTATCCTGTCAAATGATGTTCTGGAAGATGAGGACCTGCTATACACTAGGTCTTAGATGTTTGCTCTAAAGAGGTTTTTTGCCATCCAAACTGCTGTTTCATTCTCAGCTTTAACTAGCAGAACAAGAAGCGCCTTGTCTGCATTGTAGAGAAACACTAACAGAACTCAGTCTTTAAAAGAGAGCACATTCATTCTCTTTTCAAAAAAGAGTTATCTGATTAGAAAATCAAACCAAAACAACAAACCCTAACATTACAGCTGGTATTAATAACAATACAAAAATGTGTACAAATTAATTTATGTCATTATTCTTAACTATTTTTATCATTATTCTTTGAACTTTTTTCAGCATTTCTGTTCAGCAGCAGTTGACATTTGGAAAGAAAGATTGCATTTACTGATATTATTAAATATCCAGATAGAAATTTACCTACATAAAGCTTTCCAATATGTGAGCTTTTCCGTTTTTCTCTTACATGCCACTCTTTATTTCTCTTATTTCTTCCTTTTCTTGGGCCTCTTGAGTGTATGCTCAAAACTACAGAATGTGTTGAAAAACACTTGAGCGGTAACTCTAATATTATGAGACCTTATGTGACACACATAATCTGTGTGATATATATGATACTTATTTTTCAGCAATGACATGAATTAATTAATTCTTAAATCCTATTGCTTGTATAATTATTCAGTTACATAATACCTATGGAAATTTATTTTCTGTATGACAGCTCAGTGGATTTGCTGTATATAATGCTGGGAATGCTCAGTGGTATTGCTCCTATTTTATTCTAATTATCCCTAGGGTTTGTCCCTATAATGAAGAAAAATGAAAATCACAGGGACCAAAAAATATCTGCAATTATCTACAATTAGTGAAAAAAATGTTAGGCATTATAGCTAATACTTTTTCTTTTCTTTCTCTTAGTATGCATCTGGTGTTGATCTTTCATCAAAGAAAAGGATAAAATCCTAATGAGTGCTAATAAAAACAAATACAAGCAAATGTCAAAGCTTTTTTGTATAGTTCAACTAAAAGAAGTATTTTTTTTCTGTGTAATAAGGACAATAGTAATTTATCTTGTTCGTTGATTCAGTTTAGATTCTCTTTATTACAACAGCAGTGTCCTTTAGCTGCATTTGCTGATAATTTATTTCCGGTAAGTTACACCATAATTAATCAAAGTAATAACAATACTGGAAGTACTGTAATTCTGTCATGTTATTTGCATGCACTGTGACTTTTGGAAGTGTGCTGTGTCAGACATAATCAGTAGGTGAAGAAAATTAGTCACATGATAGCAGCATTTATGCTTCCAAATTAGACTGTCAAATACCTTTTGGGTGTTGCATAGCTGTCTGTACAAAGTTAATGAAAAGAAGTCCATTGAGGGCTATCACATGAGAAAATTTCCTACATTAAATTCTCACAGGGAATTTGCCTAAACCTCTGAACTACCCTTTTCTATATTAGCTAGTGTCCTGAGTGATTAAGGTCAAGTTTCAACAATTCTCTTTAGTTCACTACTACCATAAAATCTAATTTCATTAGCATTTTCACAGCGTAGACCACTGAAAGTAAATTATTTCGTGTACGTTTGAAAGGATTTTGTAGAAACAGCTTATGCTGTAGATCCTTTCAATGCTATCAACAAGCAAGCTAGCAAACCAACATGCAAGCATACATAGAAACCAACAAATCAGCAAACCTTTATATTAGATCTTAAGTCTGGCAAGACAGGATGTGGTACATTAAAGAACAACGAGTCATGGGCTAGAATTTCAAAGTGCTAACAGCTAAAATAAATATAAATGCACATAAGTAGCAATAGTAGTATATTTGTCTATACACATAATTTTTATATCAGGTGCTTTTTGAAGTGCAATGGATTTTGCAGGAAATACCTTCCACAGACTCAGGTCCTTCCACCACAGAATGATTTTGGATATAGGAAGGCACAGAAATGACTGAAGTCCTGTGTGCTGCCTCAAAGTCATGGACAGTCCTCCTGCAGCAGGTTCTCAACGTAGTAACAGGTAGAGGGCTACCAGAGTCATCTATTGCATCTGTATTTCTCAGGATGTTTTTGGTGAGAAACAAGACATTTCAGATCTGATTCACAAGGCAGAGACACTGTCTAATGTACCATCTTTGGTTGTTTAATAAAGAAAGGCCTGCTCAGATAACATATGCAACTTCACATTCCAGTTTCTGTTTGACTTCGTGTTTTTACTCCTGACATATCCTGCCAGGCATCGATCAAATCCTTTATGGTAAGTAAATTCACAGCAGTTCGTGTCCTTTTGAGAACAAAACTTGAAAACCAATCCAACCTGCTCATTAAATATCAACTTACTTTAGAAAAAAAACATTATTTTGGTTTGTAATGTCTTTCATTTGTACCAGAACAAGAAATCAAGTGAGCATACAGGGACTGAACACTCATTGGCCAATCTGTGTCTACAATTTATAATACAATTCACACAGGTCAAAAGCCTGGGTTTTGGCATGCATGGCTTCTGAAATATAGAGAAAGAAGTACTCTAAATCAAAACCAAATCAAAATTTTCTGAACGCACAAAATAAAAATCAGCCATTTACCTTTCTTAAAACTTTGTTGTCTTTTCTATTGGTTTTGATCACAGCTTTTGAACACCTAAATTCAAACACTTCTCAAAAGTGTTTCCTGAGATAAGAAAGAAACTGAACTTTACTTCTAAATGTATTTATGAGAATTACACATACTCACTAGCAGATATATATCAAAAGCTCTAAGGATCCAGAAAACATTGAACTGCCTTGCCTAGATGATGCCTGGTAGCTGTGTACTACTAATTTCTTCTGTTTGAGGAAGCAAAAAGGAAACTCAGGAGAAAAAAATTAGAACTGGAGTGGTGAGTGGAGGATCTTTCAGTATTTGTTGCAAGACTGATTCTTCACAAGCATCTATTATATACCATATTAATCTGGTGATTAAACTCCTTTTTGGAAGGTTGTCTGATTTGTCCTACTGGACCAAATTCCATGATTATTAACAATATACAGTAATTAACAGGAATTAATAGGCAAAACATGAAAACAGCATTTGGCTGAATAACTGTGATATTTCCATATATATAAAAAGGCCATGACAAAATGAGACATGAGAAAATTAGACTTTCCTTTCATAATTCCAAGACAAAATCTGGCTTGTAAATTAGCATGTTTATCAATGTCTTGTATGAATTCTATATAAAGTATATATTTATACATGATCACAATCAAATTTTTCTAACTTGAGAGAGATTCCCAATTTCTTGAGAATAACTTCATATCCCTCAAAATCTAGTCTACCTTGAACTTCTAGTTTTATAACTGGGTAGAGAGAAACATAACTTAAAAAATTGGAAACCCTTTGTAATATGTAATGGCGTAATGGTGTTGTAATCATGGCTCAAAGAAGTAGTAGGGGGCCCAGGGCAAAAGACATAGATTATGATATCTCATGGCTATGTTGTGAAGAAAAGCAGCCTAGGTGGTCTGAGCAGATCTGCCAAAAACCCATGCAATAAAACTTAGGGAAATGCAACAAGCTCTCTAAATGCCATAGTACGAACGATGTCCTAATTTCTCTGTTGGATTAGTTGTTACAGTCATCACAGGGAAGTGCTGCTACAGCCCCCTACCCTAGCTTACTTTGAGAAGTGCCTGATTTTTATCTTTTCATCCCATTCACACATTTTCTCTCACACAATGATTACTTGGGCTTTCAGGGTAAAGTGAATTTTATCCTATAAGAAGTAATGTATTGTATTTTACTGATGAAAAGACTCCATTCTGTTCACAGTTGATTCTTCTCTCCTTTTCTCTCTCTATTGTGTGCATATATATTTAAATTACTCTTTAATTGATGTACTTCTGGTGTCTTTCATTGAAAAAAATGCCTAAAGTTTAGTGAAAGAGAATGGATCCTGAGAACCTGTGGATGCAAAATGAGGCTCAGGCTGTGCGGACTAAAGAAACCTATTTTCATAAATGAAGAAACTATTAGCCTCTTTGTGAAATTAACAATGTGTATGTGATCTATAGGATTGTCATTAATTCTATTTCAACAAGAAAAAAGGCCATAAATTTGAACTATGAAATACTTCCCTAGCACTTGCAGTTTCTGAACTATCCAGACAATTTACTGGTATGTCAAATATATTTTAAATGCTGGCTTACCTGAAGCCAGTATCTTCTGGCTTTTGTATTCCTTATCAAAATAATTTTGTACTTTAAAGACGTATTTTTATTGTATGTGACCTTAACAGTAATTCCAAGGAGAAGGTGCCCCACAATTATAGTAATAAAAAAAGCAATTCATTCTAAATGTTAATTTTTAGGAAATATAGATTGAAAATCAGGGACATTTTATGGTATTGGTGAAAGCTATTGATTATGAGCAACTTAATAGTAGAATAAGGTTAATTTTCTGCCTATCATGTTCTGAATGTATTCCATTACTAGTTGCTCTCTTTTCTCAGTTCAAATTTATAAGCTGTAGCATTAGGATGGATTCTGGAATCATAAATTCAAGATAAATCTTTTTAGCACATTATATGGAATATCTAATTCTTATAGTATGTGAGAAATGCTTCCTTTTTACTACTGCATAATCCATTATTGCCAAGGGATCATTCTGAGACACTTGCATTAATATATAGCTAAGACATTTCCTGGTGTGTGTAAGCAAAGCCTTTTCCTTACAGAATGAATTCTCTGTAGAGCAATACCATGCATAAGGTAGATCTCTGCTTTCTTTAAATTAGTGTTATATTTTAAACCATATTTCAAACAAAATGAGACAAAACCCCCAAAAAGCCCAAACCTGCACAAAGACCTGTAGTTATTACTGTGTTGTGAAATTTCATTATAAATGCCATAGATCACAGAAATCTGAACTAGAATGATTTGGTATTTTCATGAAAGGCTTAGTTGATGGCATTGAGCATAAAAGTACCGAGTAGATGGGTGATACAAAACATGAGATTTTCAAAACAGTTGAGAGAACAGAATGATCTTCATAAATCAGAGAAACAGTCTGAAATAAAGACTGTGAAATGCAATAAGGACAAAGCAAACAGCTCCACTTCTCTTGCAAATGTCACACATACAACTATAAAATAAGGAATATTTGTATATAAAGAATATTTCACTAACATTCAAATAGATTTTTTTTGATCACAAATTGGTGATGCTCTTGTAGAAAGGGATACTTTTAACACCAGTGTTATACAAGATACAGAGATTTATTGTTGAGTCCTGCCATGTGGTTCTGTGGTTCTAACAGAGGGAATAGGGTATTTAGTTTTGACCAGCACACTACAGGAAGCATTAAGACAAACTAGATAGAAGACAAAACACAGTAATAGCAATGATTAAAATTTTGTAGAAGTGACCTAGACTTAAAAATTGTAAGAACAAGGTTTTCTTAGTATGGAAAAAAGAAGACTGAAAAGGAGAATTCCCAATTCATCTGTCATGGAGATAAAGCAACACCAGGATAATGTGACACTATTAAGTTCAATTTATGTCTAAGCTACAACTCTATTACAGAACACTGTTTTTTGTTAATGGTTTTCTATAATTCTTTGTTTGCAGCTATGGATTTTTGTAATGGTTAGTTTATATTATGCCTGCACATAAATTCATAGCATTTATTTCCTCTTTGAGCACACATTTAATGTCCACAATAAAGGCCAATTCAAACAAAATAATTCCATACATATTACCAAGCATCTAATTACTGTAACATTTTGTCAGTTACTCATTCATGCACACTTTGTTAATCTTATCATTTATCATGCTGAACATCGAGGTTAGAAGGCTGAAAAACTGAAAATAAAAGAAGACCCTGAGGATATTATCAGTGATTTTAGAAATAAAATTTTTAAGACTATCCCAAACATACAAGTTCACATAAAACCCTCCAACAAACAAACAAAACCAAAACCCAAACCTTCTCAGTAGTATTTGAATAGATTTTCAAATATAAAAAAAATCAAAATGTGTGGATCACTTAAGCCATGTTCTACAGAATTCTGCTTAGTGCATCTTACGATCTCTTTCAAATATGTTATTATTTGTTCTTCATGATTCACTCTTTTACTAGCTACACCTGAAACAATCCCTCTCCTTTTATTAACTTGAAAATATTCCAGAAAGATTTGTTATAATAGTTTCTCTTGAATAATTGAAAAATTTAGTGACTTTTTTCTGATAAGGCACATTTCTCACAGGATTGTTTTTCTCAAAATTTGATAACCTCAAGATCGCATGGAAAACAACAACCGGTACAAATTTTAGAGAATATTTCACTTCTCCTTAGCACAGAATAGTTGTGGTTGGAGGGGATGTCTGGAGATCATCTAGTCCAGCTCCACTACTAAAGTAGGTACACCTAGAGCATGTCCCACAGGGTGGCCCTCGAAGTAAAGGAGCTTTTCCTCCTATTCAGATGGAACTTCCCGTATTTCCATTTGTGCCTGCTGCCGTTTATCTTGCTGCTGGACACCACTGAAAATAGTCTGGCTCCATCCACTTGTAACTTGCCCTTAAGATATTTGTATTTATTGATAAAATGCCCCCTCAGTTGTCTTTTCTCCAGGCTAAACAGGCCCCGCGCTCTTAGCCTTTCCTACTAAGAGAGATGTTCCAGTCCCCTCATCATTTCATACCACTCCACTGGACCCTTTCCAGTAGTTCCTTGTCCTTCTCGATCTGGCGAACCCAAAACTGAACACAGTACTCCAGGTGCTGCCTCACCAGGGAGGGAGGATAACCTTTCACAACCTGCTGGACACCCTTCCTAATGCACCCCAGGAGACAACTGGCATTCTTTGCCACCAGGGTGCACTGCTGGCTCATGGAATTGTTGCCACTTGGACCCCCCCCCCGGGACTTCTCTGCAGAGCTGCTTTCCAGCAGACCAGTGCCTGTCATCACAGCCCTTTCCTCTTTAACGGCAACTCACCTCCGCTCATTATTTTTTCCACCATTAACCAGTCACCTTACCTACTGGGGTTTTGACCATCAAGTAAAATTTGTCCTTTAAATGAAGAAATAAGAAAAGATGGATAAAAGATGAGAAGAGATAAAAATAACTCATAAGCTCCTTTTTTCAGTTACAAGATATGCATGTAACTACTGTCAGCTGGCGTGTAATTGCATCAGGCAGGCATAGTCCCCAGTCTATCTGAGACTGAGTTGCAAACAAGCTCTGTCAGAGGAAGCTCTTTCCTGTCTTCTGCAGGTAGGAATCAGTTACAGAAGCAGATGCTACTTCTTGCTTTGTTCTTTGATTTGGAGCAAAGCACTGCCTTCATGCATTGTTGGAGAAGATCAAAGGAACCAAGGATAATTTTGTAAATTTTAAAATAAAATGAGAACAAAATTTTTCAAGATTAAAAAATTGAGTATTGGAAATTTGTATAATGATTATCAGTTACTGTTCTTTATAATAAGTACGTCATCTGGAGATAAAAAATTAGTTAGGATTTTTTCTATATTTAAGGTGAATAAGTTTTCCAGGTCACAAAAGGATTTATATACTCTGGTAACAACCTGTATATCCCTGATGCCTCCAGCTCCCTGGCCAAAGAAGCTGTTAGCCCCTGCTGCTGTGAGGTGTGGAGAATCACTGAATCACAGAATTACAGAATAAGCTGAGCTGGAAGGGACCCATTAGGATCACTGCGTCCAACTCCTGGTCCGGTACAGTACCATCCCCAAGAACCACACCATGTGCCTGGGAGTATTGTCCAAACACTTCTTGAACTCTGTCAGGCTTGGTGCTGTGACCACTTCCCTGGGGAGCCTCTTACAGTGTCCAACCTCCCTCTGGAAGAATAACCTTTTCCTAATATCCCGCCTAAACCTCCCCTGACACAGCCCATTCTCTCAGGTTCTGTCACTGGGACCATGCAGAAGAGATCAGTGCCTGCCCCTCCTCTTCCCCTCATGAGGAAATTGTAACTGCAATGAGGTTTCCCCTCAGCCTCCTCTTTGCCAGAGTGAACAGACCAAGTGACCTCAGCTGCTGCTCATATGGCTTCCCCTAAGGCCCTTCATTGTCTTGCCCTCATCTGGACACTCTCTAATAGTTTAAATACCTTTCTTACATTGTGGTGCCCAAAACTGCACACAGCACTCAAGGTGGGACAGAGCAGAGCAGGACAATCCCCTCCCTTGCCCGGCTGGCCATGCTGGGCCTGATGCCCCCCAGGACAGGGTTGGCCCTCCTGGCTGCCAGGGCACTGCTGACTCAAATCGAACTTTCCACTGACCAGGACCCTCACATCCCTTCCTGCTGCACTGTTTTCCAGCATCTCATTCCCCAGTCTGTACATACACCCAGGGTAACCCCATCCCAGCTACAGAATCCAGCACTTGATGAACTTCATGTGGTTGGTGATTGCTCAGCCCTCTGATTTGTTGAGGACTCTCTGCAGGGCCTCCCTGCCTTTGAGGGAGTCAGCAGCTCCTCCCAGCTTTGCATCATCGGCAAACTTGCTCAGTCCCTTCCAGTCCTGTGCCCAAGTCAATTATAAAGATGTTAAAGAGCACAGGGCCGAGGATGGAGCAGGGATGTGGAACCCCACTAGTGACAGGTCACCACTCTGATGTCACCCCATTCACTATAACCCTTTGTGCCTGACCTGTGAGCCAGCTGCTCACCCATAGCATCATGATGTGTTTATGCAGCTGGGTTGGACGTTTTGTCCAGAGAAATCCTGTGAGATACAGTATCAAAAGTTGTACTGAAATCCAAAAAGATTGCATCAACTGGCTTCCCTTGATCAGCTAGGTGAGAATATATAAATTATCACAGTTCTTATGAGAACAATGGATCCAGATTTTGGAATGATTGTCCAAGAGAAGTCAAAGCAAAACTAAATTCATCTGTCTCTATTCTAGTTAGATGTGAAATGCAGTTGTTACCTTGAACATGTTTGTCAGATACACAAATTTTAGGTCTATTCTTCAGCATCCATTTTTTTCCTCTATTCAAGGACTCTGATGGCATTATAAGGCAGAAGACTTCTCCGTCATCCTAATCTTTCTTTGTCTCCCTCCTAGTCTATATGAATTTGGACCTGAGAAAATGGTTTGACTGAGGAATCTCTGGTAAAAGAAAACACATATGAAATACCTCTCTTTAGCTTTTTTTTTTTTTGTGTTTTGGAAAGGGATTATATAGGCATATGTTAAAAAGCTAATGTAAAGATCTAATGTAAAGAAAATCTAACAGGATGCAATTGTCAGGGGGTACTTTTAAAAATTGCTTTGGTTTAAGGTTCCTGAGAATGAGTTAAAAAAAATTAATCGTCTTGTGCAAAACTGCATCTCAAATCTATCAAGCAGTTTGGAATGATAACTTTTGAAGATTTCAAATCAAGAGCAGCCAGTATCCTAAATAATCCTGAAGGTGCAGGTTTTAATCTTTAAATTCTCTAACTCTACTAGCAAGTAAAAATACCTCATTTGATTGCTCAATAGATACATACATATACATATATATGTGTGTGTGTATATGTGCATTTGTTTGTTTGTATGTGTATCTATTAATAGATATAAATTTTTATAATATACATTTTTGGTAAATGCACATATATACATATTGTATAGATATATAAAATATGTAACTATGTTTTATGGTAAGTGATACTAATCTAGTAAAAATGTAAAATATGGATGAAAATTCATGCTTGGCTTGGATCAGAATTTAATACCTTTGGCTGTAGTAACACAGAGGAAATATACTCAGGGATGTGACTGCAAATAATTTTTGGGGTCAGGGTCTTAAAAAAACCTTATGTATTTATTTTAATATGCTTTCATCATCTTTTTCTGTGCTTGATAGAAGACAACTGTGCATTCTGCCAAGCCTCTCTGTCATGCTCTCATTTGGTATGTTGAGTATATCTATGTCATGCTTTCATTTGAAATGTAAATGTACATTCTTGAGGTACAACTCAGTAAGGTATATTTCAGAGGGACAAAGAAATAAACACATCTTAGAAACTTCAGGAAAGGACAAGACTGCTGATCATTAAAATTTAAAATTGCAGAAAATATAAACAATATTAGACAGAAGAACATACATAACAGTCATAAGAGCCTCACTGTGACTTGGTAACTTCACAGTCTTTAATCAGCCCTGCGCTGTTTTTTTCAATTCTTTTTTCAAGATTCATATGAAACTCATATTTCTGCATGCATGAACATAAATAAATAAATATATAAATGCAGAGTTAAATTAGAGTTGCCATTTGAGTTCAAATAGAAGCAATTTTGATAGTTTGAAGTCCCTTTAAATCTCCAATTTGACAGAAATGAACTAAATAAAATTCTTCTTACTAGTGGTTGGTTTAGATATTTCTTTAGCCTAATTGAATGAATTTAATTTAATTTTCAAGGACTTTTCACTTTTGTCCCAAATGAGATTTTTAAGCACAACTGCTACAGTGGAACAGTCTGGAAAGAAATGAGAGATATTTCAGTTTATCAGGACAGCAGTACAAGTGGGATATTTAAATATCCAGCCTTATACTCTTACTGGAACTAATTGGCTGTAATGTTTCTTAGTTGTGTTTGAAATTTAACAAATTGGTAAATTAGAGCTGCAAAGAGCTTTACCCCAGAGATTTAAAGTGCAGCACATGAGCTCCCCATTCTATATCCATTAGGTTAATAGATCACTTGCTTGACTAATTTCTGCTGCTTGTGTTTATCCATTTGTTTCCTTGAAGAACTGGAGAGAAGAAATGTTGATATTTGCTACCCAAATGACATGCTTTTCTACATTCAAGCTGCAAGAATTGAAACAGAATCAGCATTTATGCACATTGAAAGCTGGGCTTCTAAGAAATATGTGTGAAATATGATCCAAGCTTAGAGATGCGGAATTATAAACTTTCTGCAGTTTCACTGCAATATTTTAGTTTTCCATTTGTTATACATTCAAAAAAATAAGTTTAAAGTGAATGATCTTACTTCTTTTACTTTCCTTCAGGAACATAACTTGTTGATAGGGAGGCATGTATTATATAAAGAATTTCAGTCATTCTGGTTATAGATTTTAGGTCAAAAAAGTTCTCAAGAATAACATGATTAAGTTCTAATAGGCAAGTGAACTGTTGCCCTTACTGAAAGAGTCTGATACAATTGTAAGATTTTAATGACTTTTACTGCTAATATTCTAAGGTGGGTTTCTCCTTAAGCATAAGTAATCTTACATGTTTGAAATTTCTGCCATAGCTTTTTATGTCTTGAACCTAAGTGGCAATGGTTTCTGTCAAAGTGACAACCTTTGTATTTCCTGATTACAGCAGAATTGTTAAGAAAGGCTATTAAGAAACAGCCCTGCACTAATAGGGAGAAAAGGACATGTCCTAATTTCCACCCTTGCATAAATTATTTTATAATGCTTTTTTTATTATTATTTTAATGTTTCACCATTACCATAATTTTTCCTAATTCAGAGAACTTGACTGCAGGATTCTGAAAAACTGGTTTTGCTTGTTTTCCTCTGGGTGTCGCTATATCCTATGTATACACAAAACAAATTAGAGGTTTCTCATTGGTTGACCACCTATTAAGGGTTTGCACAAATATTTCAGATTTTTTTAATTCTAGAAAAAGTCATAATTCCAGAAATAATCTTGAGATTTAGTCAACTTTAGTCTCAGCTGTGATTTGTAGATTTTTTTTCAGAGTACCTATCTTCATATATTAGTGTATTCTTTTGTGGTGAGGTTTAGGGAAACTCAGTTCGGACTACTCTAGAAACCCATTAAACTGAATGCTACATTGTAGGAAATTTCAGAAAAAAGCAAAATCATGTTGTCAAAACCACATAAAGGAAGTAGAAAAATTGGCCTGTGTTCACAGTGAAGCTGGCAACTTAGGAAGAAAAGCAATAAAGGCAAATCAATTCACTTGACAGACATATCAAATAACACTACAAGTTTTTTTAATCAGGATGGTAAGTGGTCAATACACAGCCATGTCTTAAATCCTTCAGATCAAAGACAAACTATCAAATAAGAGTGTGAGAGTAAACAGCACAAAACTGTATTCAGATCACTCATACAACTAATAATTATCAGCTGAAACAGCAGCACAAACAAATGGTCAATAAATGTAACTAATTCCCCAGTTGTGCTACTCTGCTGCTAGAAATCCACTAATGCCAGTGGAGTTATGCTAAGGATAGTGGAATCCTGAATGTACTGTATTATCCTGTATCGATGGAGGACACAGAGAAATTGGAGTGTCTGTACCAATATCCTTCTTTAGATTAAATGATTTCTCAGTGCTTTGCTGCATTACTGTTTCCTCATTAACTAAAGTGGAAGGTGAATTTAACTATGAGTTTCAGCAAGAAGCTTTGGAGTCTTTTGAAGCAGGTCATTGGACTTTTTTTCAGGTGATGTGCCTTCTGAGCTTGAATCCTGGAAGAAGATGCTTTTGTAGCAATACCTAATCAGAAAACGGATTTTGTACACTTTAAATAAAAATGACCTAAATATATTTTCATACAGTATATTGTAAGAATGTAAGATTTAAAACATAGCATAGTATAATCTGAATATCTGTTTAAAAATACACTAATATTCATGCTTTAATTAATGAGTTTAATTCTATAATTTCATACTTAAAATAGTAAGTGAAGTGCTACTACATTGATTTTTTTTCCCCTACAAATTGACACTGAAAAATATTTAAGTGGCAATCACACAATCTAAATTCATTGCATGTTAACACATCCATTTAAACCTTCAAAGGGAGACTACTGGCACAACAAATGCATTACACAGATAAGTCTAGAAACAAACATTATCTTCGGCACTGAGCCTTGATTAAAGATTTTGTCTTATAACTCGTGTTATGCCTTGAGAATCATTTCAGCTTTGTAGGTAGAATGAACAGCATATTTACCTGTGATCAAGGTTGCCACTACATTTCAATAAACAAGGAACTGTAGTGCAAGGCTCAAAGGTTAAACCAGTTCAAATCTGTACCTTAATGCCGTTATTTAAGCCTGAAGAAATCACCATCAAAAAACCAAATTAATATGAAGCAAAAAGTACATTATTTAACCAACTTGAACGAGCTTATGAAACTAAATCAGCTGGCTAAACATGGTGCTAATAAAGCCAAGGTTGCAGGCTTGATCCCTATATGAACCACTCACATAAGAGCTGGACTTGGTGATCCTCCTGGGTCCCTTCCAACTCAGAACATTCTGTGAATGTTATTCTACATTCTTAACTGTTACAAACCATATTTTTTGATTAAAAGGTAATATGAGTACAATTGAGTGATTACAATATGAGTAAAAATATGATTACGATATGAGTGAAAATACACTTATACAGTTTGCACTAGAAAAGTAGACCATATTGACTGGAACTTGAAGAAATGTACCAGCTGGGACTTTATGTATCAAAGGTCAACAAGAATGATTAGAATATTAAAAAATATTCCTTCTAATGAAGGCTTAAAAACGTCAAAGTATTGAGCTTGTCAAGAAAATACCATTACTTTGGGGGTTAAGGCATGCTTTTATCACTATATACAAGGACTCAACTGTTTCCTTGAGATATTTGAGGATGTTCAAGAGATCCTCACAGTGCTGACAGATATGTCATAGAATCTGTGACAGATTATGCCCTCTGAAATAAGACTGTGCCTTGGACTGTATTCCATAGGGAATATATAAACCATCTTGAAGATAAGTAGAAGGCTTTATCTATGCAACTGAATTATTTACTTACCTTGCAGGAAAAGAAACTGGAAAACCAATTTGTTCAAAATCAGTAAAAACTGTAGAATGAAGTCCTACAGGTAGAAAAACTAGGAAAATGCACAAAACACTGAGAGGTACCTTTAGGGGTCATAGGTTAATTTTATCTTAAAAGGTGTCTTAATAGGGCAGACTTTATAAAATGTGTAATTTTAGTTCAACCCCAGCAATTGCATTCAAAGCAGTCCTATAATTCCAGAACAAGAACTGTCAGATTATATGAAAGTAGTCACTTTTGAATATAAAATCTCATGGTTAATCCAGTGAGGATTATGATTTGTAAGGCCTTCATTTTTGTTTCCCCCTAAAATGCCCATGAACTTATGTTTTAAGTCAACTGGCTCCATAATTGTCCTGGTTTCAGGTAGAACAGTAATTTTCTCACTGTTGCTGTGAACGGGATGGATCCTGGAGCCATGCGGGCACATTTAGGTTGTTATTCTATGCCCTTCACATAATTTCTGGGGGATGTGGCTTCTTCGTATGGAAGAAAACCAGAAATACACAGTAGAATTTAGACCATTTTTGTTCCTTTATCCAGGGGAGCAAAGCCACAGAGAGGTGGGGCAGCATGGTCCAATTGTAGGCTTTGTCCAATATTGTTCTGTTTCAAGTCTGGGGAGGAGGATGGGTGCAAACGATTCGTCCACCATTGTTTATTGCTGTCTCCAGCTCAGGGGAAAATGGCTGCAATAGTGCCTGCCATTTTCTCCTTTGTCTCAGGAGGCTGTCACTGGCTGTGGTGGCATTGAGTTGGTCGGGTCTTCCTCAAGCATTTTTTGAATTTAATCACCCTCTCTTATACCCTGTTGCTATTAGTATTGTTGCTGTTATTGTTTGTTTTCCTCATCTTCTTTCTGTTTTTCCCAGTAAATTGTTATCTCAACTCATTATCTCTGCCACTTCGTCCCTTTCTTATGGGAAGAGTGTGGGGGAATGGAAGTGGCTGCAGCTGCTTGCTGCTTAATTTCCAGCTGTTTCTATACCACAATAATAATGAATATGAAATATTTGGTCTAAAGGATAGACTATCTTATCCCAAACCAAAAAAAAAGATCAATAAGTTTGTGATGTTGAAAACCTCACACTGGTTCTGATTTAAAATCAAGGATATGCATTATCAATTTTTCTAGAATGTATTAATTCTAGAAGTCTTTTATATCTTCTAAATATTCTATATCCTTCCTATTATCTTGAGTTGCATTTTCTATTAAATTAGAACCTTGATATGTTATATACATTAGAAAAAAAATTAAAAATTATTATTGACTCTGTCTAACATGACTTTTAATGCAGAACATTTTCTTCCTGAGAAATTGTTTTGATTATTTTCAGACAAAAGGTTACAGCTAACACTTGCAGCACTAAAACTCTCTTTATCTAATTCACTGCCAATCCTAGAGCCTGGGGCTTCACGTATTTCTGCCAGTAGAAGACAAAGAGGATTTGAAATTTATTTGAAAATATTAGGTGAGGGTTTTTAGGATATCTAAGAAAGTGAAAAAATAGTGGTAAGGTTATTGCGATGGATAGTCTTGTCAAAATAATCAAGAAGGCAAATCATCATCGATGAAACTTGGCAGTTTTCAGGATGCTGACATACATTCTTGGCACATAATGTTTGCATGTTCTCCTTCTGTTTGTTAAGAAATTGGTGTCTAAATAATACGGCATCTTGTCAGGAGATAGTGTTGGAATGTATTAAAATGAAAGCGAGAACTAAAGAATAGGTTTGGTAAGTCAAGAATGAGGTTAAAATTGTTTGGAAATTTCAGGGGAGAGTGGAAGCTTATTATTCTTCAGTGAGAAGGAGTGGCTAGATAAAAAATTTATAACTTTTGGTTTGGTAACCATTCTCTGCTAGTTCAGAAAAATGTAAAGATAATCTTTACTTACTGATGTACAAGAACATCACATCAGGAAAACTGAAATGAGTTAAATACAACAGGATTTTTGAATCAAACTGACTTGACATCAAAGTGAGTTTAAATCAAAGCATGTTATCATCAATGAACTAAAATTGGGTCATACAAATAGAATGAAAACACTGGAACAAACTGATGAAACTTGGCAAGTTTCATTGATATAAACACTCTCTGCTAAGATCAATGCTAAAACTAACAATAATCCTTTGTATTGTTGGTTCTGTTGGGAAAAGGCAATCAAACCATGTGAATAGATAAAGGACCAATAAGAGTCCACTTTGATTGCACTAGAAGTACAAAATGACTGTTAGCTATTTTGATTGACGTTTACTAGCAAATTACTGTACTTCATTAACATATGACTTAAAGCATACAGGAAAGCATTTATCTATGCCAGAAAACTGCAAAAATTGCATGTGTACACGCTCTTGAAAGACAGGAATGTTTTTATCCAGGTGTAACTCAAGCCTACTATTTAGGCTTTTTTACACTAAGTATAACCACATAGGTGAAAGTCTCTATTTACTATTGTATTTTCTTGGCTGCCTATGAAATGGAATTTAAATTAATGAAACCATGAATTGTTGTCTTCCTCTTTTTCTGGTTGAAGAGGCAGGAGACACCACTAGTAGAAGCTGAAATAATTATACAACATTATAGTAAAATGAATCGACCTTCTCAGTATCTCATACTCTTGTGGGTTTGCCCAGTAACGTAGAGATTGCCTGCACAATGAGAAAGCCTTTCTGAAGTCCACTAATTCAGTATAGAAATGGTTTAAACTAAATCATAATCAAATCCCAGCTGTAACAGCGATGCTTCATCACTGCCTAAAGAACACAGTAGTTCACACAGGGTGATGCTTTATTCTGCTCTGTGCAGCTTACCATTCTATTTTAGATCTTGCAAATTCCTGTCTAAGCAGTCTGTACCTCACAGCTGGGTTAGGGTATAAAAATCTTCTATACTTTCTCTTGAATTTCATTACGAATTCGCTCCTGTTTTATTATGGTATATACGTACAAAAGCAATACTGTTAAAAATACAGATCTATGCTTCTGACAAGCAAAAATAAGCATTTATGCTAAAACTGATTTGATCGTCTTGGTGTTGGAGAGCAGAAAAATTTCCAGGGTAAGATGCTAGCAGTATGCTTGCTTCCTACAAACAACAACCACATCAAAAAAAAAAAGCCACCCCAAAACATCAACAAAAAAAACCCCCAAAAACCAAAAAGCCAGAAGCCAAAACTGAAACAAAAAATATCCCCCAAACCCAAACTAAACCAAAATAAAACAAACAAACAAAGAAAACCAAATAAAACCAAAAGAAATTATGCACACTGAGCACTGCACTTTATATTTTCTGCTGTGGGTTCTGGCTAAAACTGAAGTAATAATGCAACAGAGCATCTCCGTGCCTGAAATTAGTGCCGACAATTACAAGCATGATCCTGGATAATTCTACACATACACATCATCCTCATTTTTTGGGGATTAGCCACCAGAGATAGTTTTGCAGAACTAAGACAATGGATTTTACTGCAAGTTTTATATTGCAGCTTTAAGATATAGAATCTTGCTGAAACACTTCATGGCAATATGGCTTAGAATTACTATCGAAGTTGCAGTGTCTGCCAAGAACTAATTAAAAGAAGTTATCTTGAACAAACTGAATTAAAAATGTCATAGACATGTCAGGCAAATTAATTATCTCATCTATTTGTGATTTTAGAGGTACACTCATAGCTTAAGTAGAATGTTATTTTTCAAAAATTTTGGTAACTTTAGAGAGCGTATCAAGAAAGGCGAGAATGAGACTGATCCACTGTGCTGAATGCAGAAAACTCACATAAATTTTGCTTATATCTATTAAATCCCAGTGACATGAAACTGTTAAGGTTGCTATTGCATTCAATATTTTGTAAGGACTGTCGCCTTTCTGTCTTTCAGATGATATGGACGTTATCCATATCCGTATGGGGAGATGTGGAATTGACAGAGCAAGTTTCAGACATGGTGACTTGTTGTGAGAAACTGGACTATTCATCACTCAAAATGTTTGCCTATTTGTGGAGGTGCTGGAGTGCCAGGTTTGTGCCCCAAGGGAGACGGTGATTTTTTGGGTGTGTGTAATTGCCAGTCTGCATAGCACAGAGGAGGTGAACTATCAAGCAAGGCAAATTGGTGTTTCTTATCATGCTAACTGCCCTCCCCTACAGAGCTCATTCAGTTGTAAAACTCCCCCCTCTTCCCCCTCTCCCCCCTCCTCCGACGAGAGGGTCTGATGGGGCATTACTGGCTCAACTATGCTGAGAGGGAGCTGAGAAGGGATCATAAACCATTGAGGAGCCCCAAAGTGCCCCCAGACTCATTTCTGGGGCCTTCCATCAGAGGCCTGAAAGGTCTCCCTCCCAGGGGAGATTCCTGCTTGTTACCTCTGAGCCTGAGAGTATTTTTGTGGGCTTCCTCACTCACCCCCGGCAGATGAGGATCATTACTTTGACCAAGGGACAGCTAAATTGAAACAATCAAGTCTCAGTGCAAGATCTACAGGTGGTCATATATTTTTACTCTTAACTTTTCTCTCTCTTTCTTTCTTTTCCTTTCTACATTTTCTTAAGTAATATTTTTATGCTTTTATATTGCTATATTACTATAGATAATAGTAAACAAGACTATATACCTGCTTTCTATTGCAATCAAATTTTTCTAAAATAAACCAAACATATATATATAACCACACATCATTCATTTTACTCTAATCTGTCACAAGGGATCTATTAACAAGAATCTTGGTTATTCTCACCTTCATGGGCCAGGACGAAATGATTGTGTCCCATAAATATCAGCATACATCTCTTTCTCTGACTTAAGGTTTTTGCATGATGGTGTATGTAGGAAATTCTGCATTGGCCCCCAAAAGAGTTGATGGAAGATAATCTCACTGATTTTATATATTATTCACTTGTCCATACATCAACAATGTTAAGATGCTTCTTTGTTCTTCATCATTAGGTTGTATAGCAGTTGGCCAAACAAAAAAGTTCCTTTAAGCATTTTGAGGAAAACAGTCCTCCTGGCCCAGCTAGAAAATAAGAATACTCCAAATTGTAAAGCAATTTTGTTGTGCCACTCTGCAGAACTGCTCCTTTCATAGAAAACTACTTGATTATGTAGATATAGTCTCAGTTTCCTAAATACTTATTCCTGTGTGTGAGTAATTTTTCCCTTGAATGCTCAAATAGGTAGAAAAAAGGGGTATGTGACTGTAGTGCTACTTTACAGTGATTAACTACTTAGCGAAAATCAGTAGCAGAATGTAAAGCTTCAAGAAGACATGAAAACAGATGTGCCTTTGAACTCCAGCCTACACAGTGTATATTGCCAAAACACTGCATAGATATCATACTGACTCTTTTTTTTTTAAAACTAAAGCTTTATAGTGAATTGTAGAGACATCATTTTATCCTTTTGAAAGTTACTGCTTATTAATTTCAGTAATTGGAGAACTATATCATGGGAGAAACACAAATATCTACCTGTCCTTTGTATATATAATAAAACCACAGCAATTTTAGTAACATAAATGCTTAACTGAAATTAAGCACTTGTGAAAGGTGTGCAATTCCAATTTTTGGAGCATACAATTCTTATTTTTTTACAACAAGTGCTTCTTTTAATATTCCTTGAAAAGACAAAACAATAACTTTTTTTCTCTCAGATTTTTAGAAATTTTGTATAATGCTACTGAAGTCAAAACAATGAAAAATTATGGTGAGGTCAGAATGAGAGTATAAGGGTTGGATATAAGTCAGCAAATAACAAAGCCAATATGAGGGTTGTGTGATCTTTTACACTTGCCTTAGGGTGTTTTTTTCTTCATCTCACTGTCTTCCTCAAAAATATGAGTGTGTATGAAAATCACAGGCATGGGCATGCAACAAATACCGAAGTTAGTGTTAAAAAAGCAAAGAAGCATGCACACTGACAAAGAAACAAACAATTCCATGTCCAGCATTGTGTTTAAACTTATTTTAAAAAGAGTTTGAACCTTAACAAAGACTCTAAACTGGTTTCTCTTTCTTCTGCACAGTGAAATTTTATTAGAGGCAGACTGCAGTAGAAAATGCAGGCTTTTCATCAAAAACCAGAACACTGTCAGCCACAGAGAGAAAAACCAAATTTTCTTTGACATTAGATAGTGAACTTCTGGTAAAATTGTGTGTTCTTCCCCTCATTGTCTTTGCAAATCACCTCACAAAGAGCAATGTGCATTATATCCAGATTTTGACCAGATTCTACCGATTAATAATGTAGTTTTAAGTTTGTAGTGTCCTATTTCCTGTCTGTAGCTAAGTGACTGAGAATTAAATTATACTGTCATGGGTTGCTTTGGAAGTTTGATTCTTCATGGTGACCAGAGTCTGTTCCTTCATATGCATGTGGCTTTACTTAATCTGTGAAATAATGTTCTTGGAAGATTTTTAAAATTTTCAAAGACTGGGAACATTAACCTCCACCTTATATTTTCATTTATAACTGTAAAATCTGTACTAGGAGAAATTCTTTGTCGAAGGACTATTACTAACTTTGGTAATAACTGAATGAAATGTCCATCTTTCCCAAATAAGACATTGTGCCCAAATGCTGAGCACTGAAAGAAAAAAATTAAAGGAACATATCTGAAGGAGACACTATCCTTCCCATTTTTTTCTGTTAAGTATGATAAGTGTGGAATACTCCCCTTTAGACAACATATTTTTATTGTGCACTTACAGTAACTGTGCCTTTTTTCTCACCTCAAGATTGTCAGTATATTTCCTCTAAGGAAAATATCTTTCCAATAACAATTATTTTGATGTAAATGAGACCAGGATTTCTGGCCTTTTTTTTTTGGCAGAGGTTGAGAAAAAGCCTGAGGAAAGAGTTCTTGCACTGAGCTGATAAGAGTGCTATTGAAACCAGTAGTATCTTCTTACGAAGACCTTAAAAGCTGTGAGAACTGAAAGGAATGTTGCAATATGCTTTATATGGTAATAAATTGCATCTTGCTTGTCTTTATAGTACCAAATTTCATCATGCATATTCTGGTTCTAGCACAGTCTCTCTACATATCTGCTTGTCTGCCTCTCTGTCTCAAAATAAGATGTGCTCTGCATCTTGGACAGAATGTACTATATCCCCATGGTAATTTCAGTTATTTCTCTAAAGTCAAAAACATGACCATAGATATCTTTTCAACATGACATGTAAAAGTGGGTCTATCTGTAAAAAATTGAAACCTTTTTGAATCATAAAGTAAATATAGACATTATAATTAGGTATTCCAGTTTTCTTTATTGATTAGAATTTATGAGTGAAAAGAAACAGACTCTTTAGTTAAAAAATAAAGGTATTTTTGTTTCTGCCAAATCTTGAGGCTTGTGAAATGGTAAAAACTTAGCCAAAATAAGGTACTTCTTCTTTTTTTTCTGTGTGTACTCTTAATTTATGCCATTTTTACTTCAGTATTTATGAAATTTTATTCCAAGTTGGTTGGTAAGAAAAGGAAAGGTCTGCATGAAGGAAATTGCTTGGTACTATGCCATAGAAAAGTATGGCTTAGAATCCAACCACCTGCAGAAGCAGCTGGTTACACAGACATAAATTTTGTTCATGAAATTTTGGTCCCCATTACCTGGGGGGATGTATTGTAGTCAAAGTAACAGATATTTAACTATTTATCAGATACCTCTCAGGCCACAAAAGAAACCAATTCTTCTCTTACCCTGAGAGACAAAGTCTTAGAAATATACAGAGTGACATAAGTGTGTGCAGTGATATTTTAAAAATATAGAGTTGGTTGTGAAGGATACAGATGCTGGTCAAAGCATTAATATATCCTTAATGCTTCTCTTTCACAATTAGTATCAGTTTTGGGGGTTTGTCTCCTAAATGGTTACTGTTGTATTTGAAGAAAGAAAGAAAGAAATGTTTTTTCCCCTGATATTTTATCATGTTTCCCTGAGATATAAAAGCATAAGTCATGTTATAAAAATGTGCTGGTATAATACAGAATTTAGGCATCTCCATATGGGAATTTAATACCAGGTGCTCAAGATGCTTGTGAAACCCCACTAAGTTACTTTCTATAACCTTAGATGCTTAAATTCTTTTTTTACTTCAGGTTCTACAAATTTCTCCGCTTCAAATCACAATCATAGTTTAAGGTCACATAGGTATCAATATTTTGCCCTAAATCTTAAGAGATTTAGATTTAGAACTGAGTGTCATCTAGTATTTTTTAGAGTTTGGAACTTCCTTTCAAAATAGAGACTCAGAAGATTTCAGCTTTTCCTCAGTGGGCCACAATCCAAATTTGACCTGAGCATGGAAGATAAAATCACTATTAAGTGTCTAGGATGTTTTTCACCTTGCTAACTTTTTAGTATAGGGTATGAGAGATTTTCTCTGCTTGTTGGAAGCCTCATCTGAACCACCCTAAGGCTCAGGCACATTGGATTTTGCTATGTGTTTCTTCGTCAAATTCTTATGCTATAGCTCTGAACTTGTGTATTACTTGTGACCCTGATGTGTTATTATGATGCTTTAGCCAGCAAGCCTTATTCCAGCAAAGAGGAACAGGCATTAAATTGCTTTGAGCATGGATGTCAGTTCACCAACCAGCCATGCAAATGAGATATTCTTAAAATAAAAATAGTTTTTTTGAAACAGAAAGTCTTCTGAAAGGTCACTGATATTCATATTTTAAGTGCAATATCAGAGCAGTAGTAAAGTGTTTGGAGTTCTCAGAATTCTAGCAGTAGTTTTACTGTTCCTACAGTGCATGACAAAAATGCTGACAGGGAAGCCTCAGGCCACCTGCTAGGCATAGCAGCATTCACTGTGTGCCATACTAAAGGCTGAGTGGCAAGGTTGACACTGAGCTGCTCGATAAAATAGATCTTTCATATCCTGCAAGAAACAAAACCCTAGCATTTCAGGACAAGCATCTATAACCACCCGAGAGAACACTGCAATATTTATATTTTTTAAATGGAATTTCAGCCTTCTATCTCCTTCAGCCCTCAGCTGGGAATAAGAAGAGTAAGAAGAACTGAGGAGTGAAATCCAAGAATTCATGCAGCATTGAGATATTTGGGTTTTTTACTCCACATTTATAGTCATGTTACATACCATAGATACAACATTTTGATATTACCTAAACTCTGCATTTGAATGAAGCAGTAGCTGCTTGTTGGACTACAAGATTTCTATTATGAGGAACTGTTGCTTCATGGCAGAAAAATATCTTCAAATACACTGCTATTTAATTTTAAATTGTACAAAACCAATGAAACTCACAAGACTGATCCTGTACTTTTACCTCTCAGCCTGACCTCCATGTCATTATTCTTTGCCCTTGCAAAAAGAGAGTCGATTTTCATGAAGCCTGGAGACTGCTTTAGGAGTTGACCTCTCTATTGAAGTTAATTGTGAGTAACTAAGAATCTAGCCAGAATTTCATTAAGTAATATTTGAAGATCCATGAAGTAATACTGATGTAATCACTGATGTAATTTCAGATACTGAATGAAATGATTAATATTTCCTTTGAAAACTGTGACTACTACAACTACTACTTCAAAGCCATTCAAACAAAAAGTAAATTGTACATGAGAAACAACAGCTTATTAAGTTTAATACATGTAGAAGATTGTACAGCAATGATGTGATTCTGGGGGGAGAAGCCAGTTACAAGAAAGAAACTGAATCTTTAGATCTCCTTTTTCCAGGCAAAGTTTTTAGCTAAATACTTACTGATTTCTTCTGTCATCTTGCAATCTAACAGATTGACAGAAAATATGGATCATTTTGCTATTTTATATCTTCATTTTCTATTTAATCCAATCCATTTCTGCTATGTCTGCACATCAAATCTGAAATAAAATTTGTAGCTGGGCACATGGTGGTGTCTGACAGAAAATTATAAAGCAAAACTGTAATGAGAGATAGACAACATATATACACACAGGGTGCAGCATTGTTGAAACAGGGATTTTTAACATTACTTGTCAATGGTATCCTCACCTTCAGGAGATAGCCTGAAGCTCAAGCATGTAAATTCTCATGAAAGCAAAACATTTTCAGTAGATAAAAGACACGAAATTATGAAAAATGTTCTGTTTCCTTTAATGTATTCTAAATCAAACAGTCTATAGTCTGATATGTTTTAGGTTAATTAGTTTAATCCATATTTAATTAAGCTGATGCCAACAAATGGTTTTTAAATTGTGGAAATCTTGGTGATGTAGAATGAGAGTAAAAAATTAATTGCCTAAAACATTTTGTTGTAATTCTTTTAACTAAAATGTGAAGTGCTTCCACATTTGTAGCTCAAGTTCAGCTAATGGCCACAGTTCCACTTCTGTGAGGGAATAATTTAGTTCAGCTGCACTCATACATCAAGGCTGATTGTACCACCATAACAAGTTTTCTGTAATTCCATCTTTACATAAGCATATGATGGAAATGACATATTCACTAAAAACAGGCGTTGCATATAACAACACCTCTACTCTAACACCTCAGACAAGTTTTTGCTACTTAGATATATTACCCTAAGATTATTTAATAAATTTGCCTCAAATGTTGAATCAACAGCATGTTGCAACAGAATATCACAACTACAGCATATCTGTGGTGAGATGGTGAAGGTAATCTTGGAGGAAAAATAAAGGAGTCCTAATTAGATTATAGGGGGTTTCTTACCTTCAGTATAATTGAGTTGTAAAACATGGTATATAAACTGTACAAATACTATATAACTAACATGCTCAGTATGGATTAGACTTAGGAGTCTAAAAATAGCTTGTCAGTTCAAATAGGGGATCCCTATGAATAGGGAAAAAATACTTCCAAGCCAGTAGAGGTTGCAGTACTGCTTGCTGACAAAGCAACTCTCCATACTGATGAAAAGCATCCCTTCCCTTCCCTTCCCTTCCCTTCCCTTCCCTTCCCTTCCTTTCCCTCCTCTTCTCT
>VZSE01004120.1:1148157-1162744 GCA_013398275.1 Promerops cafer | reverse complement strand
TCCCTTCCCTTCCCTTCCCTTCCCTTCCCTTCCTCTTTTCCTTTTTATAGTATTTGTATTCTGTACATACATTTGTTATTGTTCTTGCTAAAAATTAATTCTAATATGTATCTGGCCCCTAAGTAACAGTAAAAAAACATGTTATGGGAGTTTCTTGTGGAAACTATCCATGAGAACAGAAGTTTCAGATAATGCCACCGACATTAACCAGTTATTAAAGGAAATACCTGAAATCATAGAATCATAGAATGGTTTGAGCTAAAAGGGACCTTAAAGGTCACCTAGTTCCAATCTCCATGCCATAGGCAGGAACACTGTCCAGTAGATCAGGTTGCTCAAAATACCATCCAGCCTGACCTTGAATACTTCTAGGTGTGGGGCATCCAAAGCTTTTCTAAGCAATATGTTTCAGTGTCTCACCACCTTCAGTGAAGAATTTCATCTTTATGTCTCATTTAAATCTACCCTCTTCCAGTTTTAAGCCATTGCCCCTTATCCTATCACTACATGCCCTTGTAAGAAGTCCCTCTGCATCTTTCTCGTAGTACCCCTTGACAGAGCTGGAGCCAGAGGATCCATTCTGCCAAGCCTGTCTCAGATCTCCAGACTCTTTCATTCCCATACTTTTCTCTCTCAGATCCCTTAAGTCTTGAAGTGCATCCCAGGATAGCAGAGTTAAGCAGCACAGGGAAGACAACATGAGTAGGCTAAATCCTCTTCAAGGATTTGAGAACAAAGGGTAAAAATTCTCTAAATTTGATGATTGTACAGAATACAGTCTTTACTTCCTGGATCGCTGGTCTAATCTCTGACATGATACATAAAAAGACTGGCACAACCACTACCAGAATTAAAAAGAGAGTGTCCTCTCATTTTACAAAAAGAAAAGGCTGCACATCTAGCCTGAGAAGAGGGTCTCAAGATGTAATACTAATCTGAAAGTAACCTCTTCTTACAGCTCAGAAATAAATTTATAGATCCTGAAATGTATACGGTTTCAGGTCCACTCTGATTTCTCATTTTCTGTTGATGAGCTCAAGATTGAATCTGTTGTAAATCCCTAATGTGCTGCTTAAAACTTGCACATAATATATTTAATATATACTGTTCAGCATGCACCATATTCTGCAAAATTTCTAACACTATCATGTCAACACTTTTGTGGATCTACTTTTTGAATCTAAAATTTCTTTATACCAGTACAGTCAATGCATCTAAATCTGGCATTTTGAGTACAGATTAAGCACAACTGAAAGTAAAAACTTTTCTATTTTTTGAATTAATTTATTAAATCCTCTTAAATTATGTATCACATTGAATCTCTTAAGTTCAGGAGACTCACGGCTGTTTTGTCTTTCATTATTTTTTTTCTTTTTTGCTCAAATTTTTATGAGAACTTCTCTTGATGCCTATGTAATGTTCTGTTCTGGTTGCTTCAGTTAAGATGGTTACCCTGTTTGAGGTCTGACTTCTCTAACAACTCTTATTAAAATGAATATGACAGTTAGCGTGCCTTTTTTGCCACAATTTAAAAGATACAGCAATAATTATGCAAGATTACTAGAGCTGAATTTTTTAGGAACACAAAATTTCTGTTTAGGCTTTGTGTGTCATAAATTGTCTTCATCTTTCGCTAGGTTCTTCCCATTAAACTACATCTTCCCAAGAGGATATATTAAAATAGTCTCTTCAAAACCAAATTAAAGAACTAAGGAATTTAAAATACTGAGTTGTATCAAATAAACTTGAAGTGCAAAATGATGAAAAGCTCAGAGAATGTTCTGATGGAGGACAACTAATCCATATTGTTGTCATGGCAACCAGAATGCATGCAAATTCATTTTTACACTAGAAATTGAAAACATTACTGTCAGGTAAAAAAACTAATTAGTTTAAATTAATAATATCTATTGAAAAGTTTTACACTTCCAAGCATGACTACTATTAGGCATATACAAATTCAGAATCAGAAGAAATAATAAATATTATTTATTTGTATTTATGAAAAGAATTGAACTTTTAAGCAACTAATTTTTCATTACGAAAAAGAAAAAATTACACTTAGTACCATTATTGCTAGTTTAGGGAAAAAACACGTTAAAAGCAGAAGCCCAGAACGTGAAGTAGTACTGTAGAAAGCTGATATTAAAATAATGATTTTTGGGTTTTGTTGTGTGTGGAATATAGCAAAATTTATTAGAACTAGTAGAAAAAACATAGCTTGTTGAGCACATGAGATTAGGTGAAAAATCTGTGGAGATGGCTAGCACATTAGGGGATTTCTAAAGTAATACTTGCAGTTCTAAATAATAACCATTTCCAGCTGAGCTATATAGCAGAGAAATGCTAGGTGAAGATGTGTTTCAGTGAAAATTTTACAGGAAAACAATTTTTGTAAGATTTTGTGAGAAGAAACTGAGAATATCTTTCTTGCAGAAAAAGTAGTTTGCAGTCAGACCTCTTCCATTTATGTTATAAAAATTGATAATGGCAAAATTGGTTAGCCTGAACTAAAAATTCTTAAACAACTTTATGTTCTCTACTAAACAATGTACATGGCATCTTTCTACAGCTTATTCATGAATATAGCCTATGATAACCTAGTTTGAAGGCGGGTACAGCAAAGCAGTCACACCTGAAGCCTTTCTGAGATACTGATGTTTGAGAAAATAATAATGTAAACTGCTAAAAAGGAGATTTTGCAGAGCATTCCAGTCCTGTAGGGATTAATTACTCAAAACAAGGGTCAACAATTCCCTTTTGATTATTTGGCGATACTAGCAAATCTTATATTTGCAAGCTAGTAAATTCCGTATTGCTAGTGCCTGCATTTTGTAAGCATGTGGGTACAAGAATATCTGTACATATAAATATGTTTGAACAAACCCATAAATTTGTTGAGGGTGGAATAAAGTGTATTCTAAAGGCTCAGTGGTCCTAAGTCATGTACTCTCTTCTACCTTCTGTAAAAAGAGACATGAAAAATCAAAATTTAAATTCCATTTTTGCTGCAGGAATGATGTTATGGGCTTAGAGGCTCTAGGGTTTCATTCTCCAAGAGATTTTCAGTTACTCTGAGCACAAAAAATAATACATGCTTACCTGTTGAAATCTAGACAACAGTGCAATTGTCTGCATTGTCTCTTGGCCCCTCTAAACCTGTCAGACATATTTCTTTTATGGGATAATGGATTTTCACTAATAATGAATAAATTCAGACTATACTGATATGAAGTTAAGGCGATTTGGTTCAGTGACTTCAAATCATGGCATCACTGACACATGTAGAAACATGTCCCCTGTTTCCACGTAGGCACAGTTAAAGGGACTGTGGTACCAGATGGAGTAAGTTCCAATACTTGCTCTCAGGTGGTTTGATGTTGTAATTGAGGCAATAAGCAATTAACTCTAATTATTCTCATGAAGATAAGCAAGTATGACCTTGATCTGATATGGCTAGGGAATTAGTGGGGTATATCTGAATCTACAATCACTGAGAGTCATACAATCGTACAATCATAGTAAATCCACTCTTTAACATGGGAATTTTATTAGAAGTATATGTGGGCTGGTAATGAGACCTATGAGCTTTTGAGAAATAACAGCCATTCCAGGTGTCTTCTGAGTGCACTGAATGATCAACTAGGGTTTTAATCAGACGTAGATTTGCAAAAGCTATTTCTGTATAGATGTTAGCTTTAGGTGTTTTGAAAATGGAATTGAGGAGGGCAGATTAATGTTAGGACTTCATTAAGTGGCACTAAGATTGCTAATTCAACCTGCTATTTCTGCTTAGCAATGTAAGATTAGGATTTATTTCTATCTGAATGAAGCAGAATTTTAAAAATAGCATAAAATCCATTACCATGATGAAGAAAAATGATAATAGTCTAGAATGATGTTTTAATTATTATTGGGCTAACCCATGGCAACTGGAAATGTCAACTACAATTGGCCATGCCAAGCCACAATGTGTGCAGTCTAGTGACCAAAAAGATGATGATTTGAGGAAAGCAGAAAAAAGAAACTGTAAAGCACCTAATATTAATGCACATGAAGCTTAAAAGTAATGGAAACAGCAGTTATGTGGGACTGAGACAGCCACAGATGTTGGCTAAACATTGGCTTCTGGCAGTGCCAGACTAGTGTAATCCAGGGTTTACTGGAGAATATGATTGTGAAAGTAATGCATATTTTTCAATGTGTAATTTTAACTGCCTCATCTTGGCTCCTCTTTGTCTGTTTTTCTATGCATACAATGAAAACACATATTAAATTCTTTCCTTCTCTCCCTTTTGTGTCTGAAGAAGATTGGTGTCTGAAATTCAAATGCAGCAAGTTCATTTTCTGCAAGTAGTATTATCACATGTCCCATTGTTAAGAAGAAAAAATGCTATTTCAAGTTCTCTGCAGGTTTAAGAGACATTTTATTTATGCTGTAACATTACTGTTTTCACCAACTTCAGAGGACAATATAGGAAAAGCAGCTGCTGAAAGCCAAAATGTTATCTTATAAATAAAGTATTTATCTACTTTATCTTTTGAATACCATTTATTTTCTGAAAATGGAATGTGCACCAAATAAATAATATTTCATAGGACTGATAGTTGATAGACTGTTTTCCTTACATTTTAAGCTCTTCTCAGATACAAGGTTCTATTGTTCTCTCTAGGATTGAGAGAGTTCTCTCGTGTATTAAATAGCTTTGAAGATGTTTTGGTTTTGGTCAGAAATGTTATTCTGACTTCAGGAGTGCATCAGCTGATAAGGAAGAATTAACTAAAACCAAACCCCAAAGTCAGTGGCAAGGAAATAAAAATGACTGTTTTCAGGCACTGCTTGGAGCATTGACTGAAATGTAATTATAAATCTCCTGGAATAATATTGGAGACACTACAAAGTAAAAGTTTCATAGATGGGTGCAGAAAAGCAATATAGTGTTGTGTAATTTGTTCTGAACTTTTTTTTTTTTTACCCTACTGTGGATTACTCCTGTGCAGCCCTTCAATCAGCATGACAACAAATAGTCAGAATGTCTCAGCCCAAATTAAGATCGAGATGAATATTTTCCACTAAAATAGAGAGACAGACAGACATGTCAAATCTCTTGGACTTTATGAGTCACCCAAAGAATTGTCTTCAGAATGAACAATAGAAAAGGCTACATAGATAACAAGTCAACTAAACAAGTTGATTTTTTTATCTATGTAGCCTATTCTATTGTAAATGATGTCAGGATCTAAAAATCTTCCTGTGAAACACTGAGCCAGATGGCTAATACCATTCACCTCTTCCTTGTTTTTTATCTTAGCTTCTGAACCCATTATATATAGTGGGTTCTTTTGTTTTTCAGGGTGTTTCCATTACTAGTAGTAGTCTAATAAGTATTCCAGAGCGGGACAGGTCAGAGGCAAGCTCCTTGCCCCTGGAATAAGAAATAGTGATTTTGGTACTGGTGTTTACTTTCCAGTCTTTCTTCTATGGTGTTTTCCAGAATACTGTCCCAGGAGTGTTCAGTAAATTTTCTGATGTATTTTGATATGTGAACTAGACATTTTACTGGCACCTACATGTTTTAATCCTGAGTTCCTCTATAGTGTCAGTTATGTAAAGAAAAAGCCTCTTCCTTTTGCATTTATGCTTAGTAAATATTTTGTGCACATATTTAATTTACTGGAGTTGATCACAATGGTTTATCCCAACTTTAGTTGCTGTTGAATAGAGTTAGTGGTTAACTAAGTAGCTTTTTAGTATTAAATGTCAATTCACTATACTGAACATTGTCCAAGTCATCTTTGGACAAACACATAGTGATGCTTGCTGGATCAAAAAATGTGTGTGCAGAAGCAATAGTAGGATACGGGTGGAGCTGGGCCCATCTCATGTGTAAACCAAGAAATTATGTGAGCAGAACCAAGCACTCTGTACTCTAGGAAAATTACTTATTTTTCTCTACCACAAGGCAAGAAAATTTTTTAAAAAATCTTGGATTTTCAAACTGGTCTCTGGAATGAACTTTCAATCCAGTGACTGAATAAACTCAACTCTAATGCAGTTGCAAGTTAGGTGACTGAAATGACAATTGTCTTGCGAAATTTCTGAGAACCTAGACTTCTCAGTATTGCAGACTTCAAGCTCCAATCTAATTGCCTGTTTTTCCTATATGATTTTAATAGTGGTTTTGTCTGTGCTTTAGGCTCCCCACCCTTGTATATGCACAATGTGAAAGAGCTTTTAGACCAGCAGCAAGTATGTTCTCATTTGTTACCTACCCTCTCTACTTTCAAGTAATTTTGAAATAATTTTTTTTCTCATTTTCATTCAAATTGCTTTTCCATGCTGCATTAAGTGACCAGTTTTTATATCACAAAACATATTAGTTTGAACTGTAGATATTGTATGAACATATTTAAATGACAGCTTCTTAATGTTATGGTGATATTTTGCACTAAGTAAAGTGTGTTTAAATTCATTAGATTTAGAGAAGTGCAAATCAGGTAACAATAGATAATCGCTTTATTCCTGGAGTAGTTATTGCTTCAGGCAGATGGGATTATTTAATAAGTCTCTGATGAAATGCAGTGGCAGAGGATCTTAGTGGTGTACCTGCCAGAATGTCTAAGAAAACTGAAGGTCTGAGTGAAGAAACTTGAAAGAAATACTGCTCCAGCATACTCATAACAAAGGTACATTTTCTGTGATTTTTATACTTTATATTATTTCCTTAATTAAAGAAAAATAAAAATTAAATAAAAGTCTGGTCAGAATACTAAGAAGTTATTATTCATGATTATTTACAACTCAGCTCAGGACAGTTGTCAAGCACTGGCTTTTCAAATCACCTGAGTGTGGCTGCCAGCTGCCTAAACACAGGTAACTACTGCAGCTTCAAAGGTTTCAGATCCATTAGTCCTTCACCTGTTACCTAAGGTATGGTCCTGTAGGCCTTGTGTCATACCTACTGACCTCATTTCAGATACCCTAGAGCATTTCATGTAGTCTACATTTACACAATTGAATTCTACAATTCTACAGTGTCCCCCAGTTGAAAGCTACACTTTTGCTGAAAACAGGCCACAGCATATCAGTATAAGTCCTTCCAAAATGGTGATTTTTTTCTCTATGTTGCAGTGGGGAACAAAGATTTATGGTCAAGGCACAGCCCAGAGACCATGAGTAAGTTGTTTGAAATCAGAAGGAAAACCTAGAACCTATTTCCCACTTAGAGACACAGTGGGAATTGGGCAAGTTCTAATGTTGGCTAAAGCCATTGTATTCCAAAAAAGTATCACTAAGAAACTATCACACGGGTGGTGGAATATGTTCACCCTCAGGAAGAATTCATAAGGATAACAATCCATGCCCTGATGAAACTTGCAGAAAATAAAAGAAGCAACATTTGGTGTAAAGAGAAAGAAAATAAAATGTGTGAGAAAACTGAGATATGCCTAATTTTGTACTGCTGTTGTAGCTATTATACTAGTTACTTGAGTAGTCTCAATGTATTTCTAGAGTTTACTAAGATCAGAACCAAGGAAGATATGGTAACTAACTTCCCTCTAATTGTGTACTCCTCAGAAAATCAGAACATGGATATTTAATACCTTTAGAATTCTGTCAGTCAGATTTATACAATATTTTCATAGAATTTAATAAATATTATCTGCAGCTGTTAAAGCAGTGTGGTTTTTGAGTTTTTAGGGTTTTTTAAATAGTTTCTGACTGAAAAAAAGTAGGAAAGAGGGTTTGGTCAAAATAACATGGAAATGATGATAGTTTTAATTGAATAAAAATGAAAAACAGTCAACAGGAGTACAACCCTAGCCTGGACAAATTCAAATATTGTGTCTAATCTTAGCTAAAATTTTCTAGCTTGCTCTCTGTTGTTGTGGTGTGATAATGAAGCCCTGACACAGCAGCCTGCATCCTCAAGTAGGACAAAGTCTTAGAAATTTTCCTAGAAAGAGAAAGAAACTCACAGCTGTGTTAACTTTACACATTCCTCTATGTATGTGCGTGAGACTACCTCTGTTGAAGAAAATATATAGATCAACTGTGCTATAAAGGTGGGTTTGGTTGCTTTTCACTTTTTGATTATATCTTTGTTATGGATTGTTATAAAATAAAAGCTTCCAGAACTTTAATATAATAAAGTGAGGCCAAGATATCCTCATATCCTCTGCTGGCTTCTAACTCTAAAGTGCTCTGGTATGAGCTGAGATAGCATTGAAGCAAGGACTTAACATCTTTTTAGCAATCTGGAACAGGAAACCAGAAGGTGATAATAACTTTGAAAACAACCACTAATTGGTTTTAAATATAGGGAAAGCAAAGAAATTTGGCTTGAGTTCTAAAACTAGCAATATCATCCATGACTTAGTCCAATTATCTAATTTTAAAGAAATATAGTGTTGAGACAGTAACCTTTGTGAGTGGGGGAAAAGGGCTCTGTGCATGGGCATAGGCAACAGGTACAGGCCAGAATGCTATCCAGGGCTCAAGCATGTTGATCAGGAAGAGCTGTTTACGTGCTGGCCAGCTGTGCTGGCTATCCAAACTGGGCTGGGGAGATGTGATCCTTGTCAGGTTGTGAGTGCCATAGCATAGAAATATTATACTAGAAGCTTCATAATAGGCATTGCTACTCTCCTGCTAAACCCATGCTGATTAGTAAATAATTTTCAAGTTATGTCACTGAGTAATGTGGCTCTTTTTTTCTGTAAACCCAATCTAAATCCCCCCTGTGTCATGTCTACACAGCTGTCACAGCTGTCTCATCTTCATTTTTGTCTAATTTACATGCCACAGTACCTGAGCTAACTCAGATGTGTCTATATTAGGACTTTACAAGTATATCACATTAGTAAAAATACAAAATACTTACAAATAACTATAATCTTGACTACAACTCATATTTTCTTAGTGACAGATCTCAGTACAGTACTTTGCAGAAGAGCAGCTGTTGTGTCACTGTGAGCAGGTGAATGAAAGTAGTATGAAGTGTTTCATTACTTCATCAGCAGCAGAGGGTGGAAATAATCTTTTAGAAGGCATTGAAAAAAACCCCTGTAAATACTAGAAACAGATTAATAGAGATCAATTAGTAGCTAAAATATACTTATTATAATATATATTATATATATTAATATAATATATATTATACTTATTATAATATGTAGCTTATTAAAAAAGGCAAAAGATAACATAGGGAAATTTATATTGTTTATATCAACCAAAGTTTGTGGATTTGTGAAGGGTAAAAAAAACCTTTTTGAGATCACAGTAAGTTTTTCAGGCCTAAGCAAAATTGCCAGCTGAGATTTTAGGATAATTGTGTAAGTTTTTTCAGAAATTCTTGATCCTGGAGCTCTGTTGTTTTTCCACCAGTGCCTTCTGAATTTGGAAAATCTAGTCTAATCTGTGCTCTCAGTTTTGTCACTGTCTTCTACCACAGTAGGTTATTTGGGATTTCAATGAGGAAAACATTTATTGGCTTGATTTTACACATATGCTTCCACACACTAAGTATATACTTCTGTTTTTGCTTAAGATTTTCTGCTCCAAAATAAAGTAAGCAAATATGCAAAGCTGAATTCTTTTGGGTTTTGTTTGCATTTTCTGTGTCATTCTATCCAAGGATGCAGCAAGTTTTCCTGTAATGTAGTGTTGCCAGCCAGATTTATAATATGGAATTACAAAAATTTGGCCGTGTATGGAAAAGATGTTCATGTTTTTAGAAATTGGCTTAATGTATTAAAATATGAAGTCTATTTATTTAACTCTCACAGCCATTAGTAAAGACCAAATTATTTGCCTATTGAATTAGTATGATAATAATAGTCATGCAAGCAGCGTCTGATGTGTGCAGATTGAGCTTGCATTTAGTTCTAGTGACAATGTTTAGATTGAGGAACAATGCAGATGAGTCATTCTGGGTCCTTGGCACTGGACTATGTTATAATTGTAGTGTAATGAGATAACGAAGAGACTCTGACTTTAAATTAAAAAAAAAAATAAAAGGGGTAAGCTTGGGGATATGAACAGTTGAAAACAGAGAATACCAATTAGCTTTTCCATTTCCCTCTGCTCTTTTGCCCTCTCTTCCCCAATCCCTTTCCATTATAGCCTATTTAAGAATTACAGTTCATGAATTTTTGCAATAATAGGAGTATTTGAATCAGAAACAAAATGTACCACATGTAGGACATTCATTTTTGAACATGCTATACACAAAGGTGGAATTGAAGAGGCATTCATTTCAGATTTCAGTGTTTTGAAACTTTTCATTTTAGATTTCAAAAGCTGCAATTACATGATGATATTTGATGTATTCTAAAAGTGATGTTTCATACATAGGACATCTGATATTTATTGAAAATGCTAGAAAAAAGCCCCATTCTAACCATCATAATTTAAATATCATCTTATTCATACTCTCTTCAGGATACTTTAAAACAGGCCTAGAAGGGTCTATTAAATTGCATTTAAGCCCAGTACACTTTGCAGGTGTCCAGTATAATGAACACTTTAAATGGCTATGCTCTAAGGTTAATTTGTTCTGTAAAATTGCCCAGACCCCTCTAGAGTATTCATTAGTAGAATAAAACAGAGACTTAATCCAGATAGATGCTAAAGGATTATCATTATTGCTGTAAGGACGACTTTGATAAAATTCTAATTGGAATTGCCGCATGGGGACTGAACAAATGAAGCAGATTATGATAAATACGGGGTTTCAGACCTCTCTAACTAAATTCTGAGACTGGGGTAAAATAAAGTGATCAAACTCATCTGAAAACAGATAGCTACCTCAATTTACTCCAGAATTTCTTAGAGTGGCATGAAAATTATACTCAACTGCATATAATTACACCAAATGTCAGCACAATACAATTAGAGCTAAAAGACCATTGCACATTCATTTTGCTTTTAACAGCATTTCATTGCAAACAGTCTTTTGTCTCATTAGTGTAGGACTGACAGATTTAAACCTGTAGTTATACAGATTCATCCATAATAATATCAAACGAGCATTATATTTTCTTTTCTCTCTGCATTAAATAAAAAAGAGACATTTTCTGCTGGGCCTGTTAAACACAAAAGAGAATTAACATTATCTAAATAAAATAAAAATAAACTATCTTATTTTTCATTCAGATATATAACTGGTAAAATTCCTGGGTCTTGAATCCACAGTTTATTTGCCATTAAAACAGATTGTGAATTGGTTATTGTACATGTCCATCAAATACAAGTTTTCCTTTCATGATTGTTATAGGTTTTATGGTTAACAAAACAAAAGAAAAAAGTTTTCCACTCACTGTGAATTACAGTGGCAGAACACAGCCTTCAGGAGTAGGGAATCCACAATTCCTCTGGGCAACCTGTTCCAGTGCCTCACCGCCCTCACAGAAAACATCTAAATCTAAACCTACTCTCAGTTTAAAGCCATTACTCCATATCCTGTTACTACTTGCTTTAGCCAAAAACCCTCCCAGCTTTCTTGTAGGCCCCCTTTAGAAAGGCCGCTATAAGGTCTCACCAGAGCCTTCTTCAGGCTGAACGACCCCAGCTTTCTCAGCCTGTCTTTGTAGGAGAGGTGCTCTATCCCTCTGATCAGCTTTGTGGCACTCCTCTGGACTTACTCCAGTGTGTCCATCTCCTTCCTGTGCTGAGGACCCCAGAGCTGGATGCAGTTACTCCACTCTCAGGAGAGTGGAGCAGAGAGGCCGAATTCCCTCCCTGGCCCTGCTGCCAGGGTGCTTCTGACACAGCCCAGGATGTGTTTGTCTTTCTGGGCAGTGAGCGCACATGGCCAGGTCATGTCCAGCCTCTCACCCACCTGTGACCCCAAGTCCTTCTCGCCAGGGCTGCTCTTTATCTGTTCAACCCTCAGCCTGCGTTGATACCAGAGGTTGTCCTGACTCAGGTGCAGCATCTTGTACTTGGCCTTGTTAAACCGCATGAGATTTGCATGGGCCTGATTCTTGAGCTTGTCCAGATTCCTCTGGATGGCATCCCCTCCTTCAGGTGTGTCAGCTGTACCCTCAGCTTGGTACAGTTGGCAAGTCTGCAAACTTGATGAGGGTACACTCAACCCCTTTGTCTGTTTTAACTAACTGAGTTTATAACTGCAGCTGCTTTTGCCAAATTTTATGAGTAAATAGAGATGAAACTTTAATTCGCTTTTAAAGAAATTTAAGACAGCCCTGGTTAAGTATTTTTGAGGTTGTTTAGAGGGTTTTTTTTATTAACAGAAGAAATATTACCTACTGATCTAGGGTTTTCCAGTCTAGGATTTAAGTTTGAATCCATTTATACCTACAAAAAGTTATCAAAAATATCAATGGAATAATAATATCAGAGTTACTTATCATATTAATTATGTAGAATCTAAAGACAAATAAAGTGCTTAAAATTTGGGGAAAAGAAAGAGTAGAAAGTCCATTTAAAAATTATTTTTGCAAAACATATTGAGGCAGACCAGTGAAAATAAATATATATTTTCATCAGTCTTAAAGCAAATGCCATATCTATATTCTTTCATTATATTGTTTACTTAGAATTGCTACAGTTTATAACTGCGTATAACCTAAATCTAAAAAATGCCATATAATTCAGAAAGACCAAAATCATGTGATTTTGCTGATCTAATTTATTTCTATAAATAAGTCTTCAGATTCAATTATTTCAAAATATTCCTATGACTTGTTCTGTTGCTGATAGTCACCTGTACCTTGATGCTGTAAGGGAAAGATGATAAAAGATGATATGATCTCTTCAAGAGTTTCTCCTCACAGGCATTTCTAATGATGTTCATTGCCTATATTACTATAGGTCAGCAGCAGCAGGCAGCACTGAGACCACAACCCTTTCTACCACAAGCTCCACTAACGTGTATTTATAAAAGACAGTCCTAGTAAACATTTTTAATCAAAGATGAACCGTTTAAGACTCAGGTATATATTTCTTGCTCCTTTTTAATCTAATTCCTTTTTAGTACAGAGCAATGCATCATGAGCAATGTTTTTGTCATAATGTATATTGACTAGGGGAGCTACTGTGATTCTAATTTATCCATGTGTGTCACAAGACTATTTCAAATGGCTCTGTGTTCAAGTGTGCATAAAGAGAATGTTATGGTACATTACAAACAAGTTCGAGATGTTCTGTATCATCTATTCTTATATCAAAACCAAGTGATGAACTAAACTTCCACTTATCTGAGCAACTTGGCCAAGTGGAAAGTGTCAGGGAGGTTGGAACTATATGATCCTTAAGATCCCTTCCAACCCAAAGCATTGTATGATTCTATGATATTCTATAAAAGAAAAGTTTTGTGGAGAGTAGCTGTATTTTAATTTTATATAGCAGAAATTTGTCCATTTTTTCCAACTATATCTATTGCTTAAATTAAAAAAAAAATAATAATCCCTCCAGTTAATTCCTATTCCCATTATCTCTTTAATTGCTCTTATGTACACCACTATCCCTGCTAATTTCTCTAAATCTATTCTTGTAGTGTGTCACAGACCTACAGCTACCCACATATGAAGAACATGGAGGCCTCACAAACATCCTGTTTTCTGCTGTCAATTATGGAACAGAAATACTTGGTTTTCCTCTGCCTCACAATGCTGTTCCACTGTGGCTTCTCACACCTGATGGATTTTCTGTCTTGGCAGTTGTTTCACCGAGACAGACATAAAACTGGTAGAAAACAACTCCAGTTGTATCATCTACTCCCTTTGTAATTTTTCGTGATGCTGATATAGGTTTATGTGCATTATGTTTGAGACTGGCCATCTCTATTCACACTTTGCTGTGTATCTAATCCAAGAATAGAAAGAATAGAAATGGCCATACCCTTTCTTCAAAGGAAGGTCTATCAGACTGCTGAATATCTCTGTCCCAAATCCAGTTCTATATTTTTGTTTAATGACAATAAAATCTGTTCCTAATGTATAACGTTCCTAAATGTATAACACATTTTAATGCTTTGCTTATAGTGCTTTTACCCACCATGGAAGATCCATGTCAATTTGTTGATACAATGTCTCTAGCTTCTCTACTATGAAGTGCTATTGATGTCTCTGTTTATTTGCTTGCAATTTTATCCATGCTACATTCCTGCAGCAGAAACATTTCCTGGAAAGTTGCTAGCTTCTGTCTTACCACACAATCAGATTCGTACTAGTGTCTACCCTTCTACTTCCTCTATTCATGAATCACCATAGAAATTCATAAAATTCATCTTTTCAGTTCCTATGTGTCATGGTTTAACCCCAGTAAGCAGCCAAACCCCACATAGCTGCTCGCTCACTCCCTCACCAGGGAGATTAGGGGGGAAATCAATAGGGTAAAAGATAAAGAACTAGTGGGTTGAGATAAAGACAGTTTAATAGGGAAAATAGTAGCCACACACACACACAAGCAAAGCAAAACAAGGAATTAATTGAGTGCTTCCTATGGGCAGTCAGGTGCTCAACAATCTCTGGAAGAGCAGGGCTCTGTCACAGGTAGTGGTGACTTGGGAAGACAAAGAACAAACGTCCCCACTTCCCCTTTCTTCCCCCCACTTTATAC
>VZSE01004120.1:983089-1147827 GCA_013398275.1 Promerops cafer | reverse complement strand
AATTCCTATTCCCATTATCTCTTTAATTGCTCTTATGTACACCACTATCCCTGCTAATTTCTCTAAATCTATTCTTGTAGTGTGTCACAGACCTCCAGCTACCCACATATGAAGAACATGGAGGCCTCACAAACATCCTGTTTTCTGCTGTCAATTATGGAACAGAAATACTTGGTTTTCCTCTGCCTCACAATGCTGTTCCACTGTGGCTTCTCACACCTGATGGATTTTCTGTCTTGGCAGTTGTTTCACCGAGACAGACATAAAACTGGTAGAAAACAACTCCAGTTGTATCATCTACTCCCTTTGTAATTTTTCGTGATGCTGATATAGGTTTATGTGCATTATGTTTGAGACTGGCCATCTCTATTCACACTTTGCTGTGTATCTAATCCAAGAATAGAAAGAATAGAAATGGCCATACCCTTTCTTCAAAGGAAGGTCTATCAGACTGCTGAATATCTCTGTCCCAAATCCAGTTCTATATTTTTGTTTAATGACAATAAAATCTGTTCCTAATGTATAACGTTCCTAAATGTATAACACATTTTAATGCTTTGCTTATAGTGCTTTTACCCACCATGGAAGATCCATGTCAATTTGTTGATACAATGTCTCTAGCTTCTCTACTATGAAGTGCTATTGATGTCTCTGTTTATTTGCTTGCAATTTTATCCATGCTACATTCCTGCAGCAGAAACATTTCCTGGAAAATTGCTAGCTTCTGTCTTACCACACAATCAGATTCGTACTAGTGTCTACCCTTCTACTTCCTCTATTCATGAATCACCATAGAAATTCATAAAATTCATCTTTTCAGTTCCTATGTGTCATGGTTTAACCCCAGTAAGCAGCCAAACCCCACATAGCTGCTCGCTCACTCCCTCACCAGGGAGATTAGGGGGGAAATCAATAGGGTAAAAGATAAAGAACTAGTGGGTTGAGATAAAGACAGTTTAATAGGGAAAATAGTAGCCACACACACACACAAGCAAAGCAAAACAAGGAATTAATTGAGTGCTTCCTATGGGCAGTCAGGTGCTCAACAATCTCTGGAAGAGCAGGGCTCTGTCACAGGTAGTGGTGACTTGGGAAGACAAAGAACAAACGTCCCCACTTCCCCTTTCTTCCCCCCACTTTATACACTGAGCGTGATGTCACATGGTCTGGAATATCCCTTGGGTCAGTTTGGGTCACCTGTCCTGGCTTTGTCTCCTCCCGTGCACCCCCAACTTCCTTGCCAGCACGGCAGTACAAAAAGTATAAAAGGCCTTGGCTCTGTGGAAGTCCTGCTCAGCAATAACAAAAACATCTCCATATTATCAGCCCTGTGTTCAGCTCAAATCTAAACCTTAGCCCCATATCAGCCACTGTGAACAAAATGACCTCTACCCCAGCTGAAACCAGCACACCTTATCTTTTAAAATCTTTTTTCCTGTAACATCCAACTGTCACACTTCTTACTGTCTTCTGTTGTCACTTAAACTCTGAGCTATAATTGAGTTAGGTGTTTAATCAATGCCCTTAACAGTGCTTTTATTTGAGTTCAGCATGACAGATATATATTATATATCTAAGTTTTTTTTCTGAGTGATTGCTTATAGTAACTAAAATTTTCTCCCAAGAGAGACTTTAAAATTACCTCTTATTTAAGTCCATATTTGAATTACTAGACATTTAAATTTCATGGTTTTAAGATTAGTTATTTTGTACTCACAAACACTAAGATCAAAGAAAATATAGGGAGAACAATAGCAAGCTGTTGGAAATATAGGAAAAAAATGTATCTTAATAAATTATAAGTATATTTTTGCCATTCTACATCTTTATCAAATATTTGTTTGTTCACTTCTATAGTTCTTGATGGTCATATGTGTCTATGAAGGATTGTTTTGGACAATAGTTTTAATGAAGTTCAGAATGAGAGGATAGTATAATTAAAACCTCTGAAGATGCTACTCATACTCCTATTGCCTGACAGAAAATGTATAATTTCAGCTTTATTTATTTGCAGGGTAAATAATTTTACTTATTGCCATTAAATCTAAAATGTGCTGACAGATTAAGAAAATACTCATATATCCCTTTACAAATTCATTTTAGTGGCAAAGATCTCTAATATAGAGAACCTTCTACATCCATTCTTCATAACAGTACTTTGATAAGACAGGTATTTTTTATTTTCAGTTCTATCTTTTTGATTGTGATACCGTACAGTGAATTGTTGCATGCTAATGGCAGTGCCTAAGAGTATCATCATATAAATTTTGGATAGAAAGCATATGTACACCAGGGCATCAATTAGGTAACTGCAATTATACTTGCTGCACTATCTGCCTTAAAAGTGGACTTTTTGCTCGGCATGTTAGTACATTATATTGTTACAAAACCATTTGTGCCAGCTGTCTACTACAGAATGAAGTTCAAAAAATTGGTTTTGACATAGACAGCACTAAGTGATCCAAATTTCAACTGAACCATTTTCCTTCCTACTACCATTTGCTGACAGTGGATATCAGTCATAGACTTCTTTCTATTTTGCTTGAATATTTCTTTTCTGAGTTATTCTATGTACTCAGTATGTGAGTTCTTTCAAGCAAACTGCCAATCTATGCAGTTTTAATTGTTTAAAAGGGAAAGCTTTTAAGATTAAAACATTTCTGATTACACCTGCGCTAAGAAAAATGTCTTCAAGACCTAATGCAGCCCAAATGTAATTTGGAAGAGGGCAGCCTTCTCTCTGTGCTTCAGACCAAAACCAGGACTGGGTGGACTGAAGGACTGCTAAAATAGAGCAGCAGCACGGCTGTTGAGCAGTGACAGACACACTCTCACTTCCATTCCTCAAAAAGTAGTAGCACAATAGTAAGGAAATAGGAGAGAGACTAAAGGTGAACCTAAAGACCTCCAAACTGTCTTCTCCCATAAGTGTATCCAGATTACAATAATTTAATCTGTTAAATCTACACATCCAATATGAAACCTCTGCATTATCAGCCTTAATAAATTATATTTATTCATTTGTGTGCATAAAAGGGAAATATACAATCACATATGCGATGTGGTGGACAGACAGATGAATAGTAGAAAAATACCTCATTGACTACCTATGAACAGATATGTAAATTTTGGAATTTAGTATAAATTGTAACAAGGGCACTGCAAGCCATGTCATAAACTTCAGAGACGTTGGAAAGAAATGAGTGGAGAGGTAAAGAACAAATAAATTAAACAGTACTTTAAGGTTTTCAGGATGTCAAGGAACTGAATTTTCATGTGTATGAGTGGAAGCAGGAAAATAAGTACGTTGACAAGAGAATTTTTCTCAGGGTGCTTTCTGGGAAATTATTCTCCAGTGGTATGCCAAATTTACCCAATTACTCCTGGTCATTTCCACACTATTTTTTTTTTACTTCCTGTCCAGATGCCTAACATTTACTAAGTGTTGCCAAAGTTCTAGAAAAAAAAACTATACGCACCTGACAGAACAGTGTCCATAGCACAAGGAACAATTTAAAATCAACCACAGGTCACTCAAGTCCTACCAAATTACTGTGGTGAGACATAAAATTAGTTAACATTTAATATGGCCCAAAATGTCTAATATGAAAAATATCTGCAAAATCTCTTGTTGTTTTCATTATATATATTCATATGAGGATTATCATGCAACATAGGTATTCTTAAAAGTGTTCACAAGAAAAATAGCTAATATGTTCAGATGTTGATTAATCTGTTTCTACTTGAGATTAAAGAAAAAATATCCTAACCAAATCCCAGGCCACTAACCACTGAAAATATTTGACTGGTAATCACTTGTTATAATTTGAAGGTTATTGCAGTAATAATATCCAACATGATTGGGAGGTTAACTCAAAACCTGCTCAATAACAAACTTAGGGCTAATTTTCAAAATTATAAAAAAAAATTATAATTATAAAATTATAATTATTAAATTCACAGTTTATATTTAATTTTATTCTTTCTTCCACCCTCTTTCTTACACATGTTAAAAATTTTATTTCAGATAGATAAATTCTGCCAATTTTTTAAACATTATTTTATAGGGTAAATGGGAAATCAGAGGTTGAGTTTTCACAGTTTATCTCTTTGCAATGATCTACATCTCAGTTTATTATTCTCAATCTAATTCTCAGTTTAGTAACATTTGGTATGTGTTGCAAGCACATAGTGCAATTTGCAGTCTGTTACACCATTGGGTAATTTGCCATAAAGAAACAAGAAGGTACAATTAATGATTTAGTATGTATTTCAACATGAAAAAAAAATGCAGGAAATATTCATGACATTTCTCATTGAAACAAAAGAAAATTTCTGTTCCCTGATATTTCTTCAGTCTCTTGCTTTCTGTTGCATATGCTATCTTTTAAGCATATGGAAAAACCAAATTATGGGAAAGGAAGAAGGTTTGAAGTGCTTTTCCAGCTTCCTCTGAAAGAAGAAAATTATCTATTTACAATAACTATAAGTTTGATGAGAACAACATAATCTGAAACTAGTGAAAATAATGTATTTAATAAAAGTCTTCAAAAACTTACCCTCTCAAAGTTCTTATAAAATTCAACACTTTCTCTGTCAGTAAGGACTTATTTCCTCTTCCCTTTCAAACAGCATTTCCAGTCATATTCTCACCAAGGCTAGTGACACATTCAAATCTCAGCTCACCAAGTTTAGGAAAAACTCTTCATTTTTGAAAGCAGAATAGAATTTTTTATTTCTCATTTACAATACGAGGCAGTTTCAAAACAATGACCTTTATGTCAATCTGATGTTCTTAACACAGTTCCATTATTAAATTAGAAGTGCCATTTATCTTGTGAAGTACCTATTTTTTTAAATGCTTTACGATTACTTACAAAACAAGAAAGCCTTATTTTCTTGTAACATGGCCTAAACAACATTCCCAAACTTATGCCTTTTCTGAGCCTCCTCATGTCACTCCCTGAAACAATGTGTGTTAGTCTTTAAAACAGCTACTTTCCAAGAATCTAATTTTTCTCATGCAAGAAATACCAGAAGGAGAAAATGTTAAGCAATTTGGGGGGCATGGTTGAAGACAAAAGCAAGTAGAGGTTATCTTTTTTTTTTTTTTTACAGTCCAAAACTAAAATGTATTGAATGAGAAAAGGTGATAAATCCTTTTCCAAATTGATAGGAAATCTCAAAAGAAATTATGAGTTGACTGATTTGAGTATTTGGGTACTTTAGAAAGTAGGTTGTTGTGGTTTAAGCTCAGCTGGCAACTAAGCAACATGCAGTTTCTTGCTCACTTATCTAGCACCCCAGTGGGATTGGGAGGAGAATAAAAAGTATAATTTGTGGGTTGAGATAAGCAGAGTTTAAAAATTGGCACAAATTAAAAGATATGAAGAAGAAAAAGAAAAAGAGAGAGAAAGACAAAACACAAGAAGAACAAGTGATGCACAATACAGTTGCTCACCAATGCCAAACCCATCCCTGAACCAATACTGCCCCTCCTTAGCAGCAGCTCCCCCAGTTCATACACTGAATGGTGGGTGCAAACTCTTTCACACAAGTGAAGTATTGCAGTGGATGACTCTCTCAGATTCTTTCAGTGGCAATATTTCTGACTCTTTCTTCCTTTATGCAATTTTAGTTCAGCTAACTAAACTTGCATTGAATATAATGTTTTCTATAGGTTAGGTGCAAATCACAATTCAAAGTACAATCATTTTACAGGCTGAAATTTCTTGAAGATTAAATAGTTATCAATGAGATTTAAAATATCAGAATAAATAAGAAATTAATTTAAACTAAAAAAGATCAGTTTTTTTTACATCATCTGGTTTCTCAAAATCTCTGGTAATAAATGCTTTGAATGGGAAATTCCATTACAATTTTTTACTACTTATCTAGACTATTTCATGGGATATAATAACTTATCATTCACCTCTTTTTCTTACATGACTTCTAATGCAAACTTGGTTTACTTTTCTTCTTTTGTGTTATTCTTCTCAATACTATACCTGATATTTAAGAATGAAAGCTATACAAAGAAATAATTATAAAGTATATAAAAACAGACGTTACCACAATGTGATTGCAAAGATAGATAAACTTAAATATTAAATTTTACACAGCATTTTTTTCAAAACTAGCCTTATGTACTCTATTATTTATATTATTATATGAATAGTAATTGTATCCATATTCCACTGAAACAAATGAAATGTTAGTTAGAGATGTGAAGGTGTGACTATATAAATCAGTATTTAGTTTGATTCAGAAAATTGCTGTCCAAATTTTGGACTATCATTTTTCTAGTCTGAGGTGATTGGCTACGTCTTCATCTATTTCTTTCTTGTACTGCATTCAGCTACAAGTGCAATACATTAAAATACATTATTATTTTTTACTTAGGTAAAAATAAAAATTTAAAAATATACTATGAAGATTTATATCTAGTTCATAATGTAGGTAACAGATGATTAGTAACAGATTCAATTTATTGTTCAGCTCCATTCTTATTATGGAATTTGAACAGCAAAATAACAAATGGTAGTTTGAATGATAACAGAATACTGATGCTAATTTTATAGAATCAGTAATCCTTTTGCATTTACTCAAATATTTTTTAGCTTTCCACATACATGTAGACAAACAGAAAAAATTAATTCCATTTCATAACTAAAAAAAAGATCTCTTAACTAAGAACACACTAAAATATCCCCCAACTACTAATTAGGGCTAAAAATTACAGCAGGTTCATTTCTCAGAGTTTGAAATTTTTAAGAGAAATATGATCTGGAGAGAATTTATTATTCAAGGAACCTAAATGAAAATAATTAAACTCTTCCAATATTTCTTAGAAAGAGCTTTAATGAGACTCAATCTCTACTTTCATATCAGCATCAATTGCACATACCGATTAATGGAAAAATATTAGAGAAGTAATGAGATCTTCTGCTAGTGAAAAAGACTGTTCTAATTCATGTACTAGTACAGTTAGAGACCAAACAAAATATGTGCTTTATAATCAGTCAGTTATTTCAGTAAAAATTGTTTTATACATTGTTTGCAAAAATAGCATTGAAACAAATTGTTGTAATAAATAAAAGAGTTCTGTGAAAAACTGCACGGATGCAAATACGGTTATGCAAACTGGTTAAAAAAGTCTCTGTTAATTGCCTGAAACTATGGAAATAAGAGTTAGAAGTAAAGCTGATAGGAGAATTATATACTTTTGGTTGAAAAATTGTTTCTTTTTCAACATGTCCTGATTAAATGAGTTGGGCATTTCAGAGGGGGTACTTTGGAGCCTCTGTATAAAATTTGTGGATGACACTAAGCTAGCTGTGCCACTTCATACACCAAGGCAAGAAGCAGGGCAGGATCAAAATGCACAATGACCTTGACAAACTAAAAGCCTAGTTTAAAATTAAAACAAAAAATAATAACAGTACTAAGAAGAGCAATATTACAAGGCAAATAAAATGAAGAGTATGATCTGGAGAAAAACAGGCCTGAAAATGACCATGAGCCACCTATGGCTGCTGGCACCTCCTCTCTCTTTGGTAAAGTGGCCTGGAAAACAATAGAGGATACAATGGGAATGCAAATCTACAGATTGCATTTGTATACTACAGCCAAAGCATGCTGTTCTTATGGTGTTTGCCAAAAGTGAATATGCTAAAAAAGAACCTATGCACTACTACGACATATGGATACACTAGCAAGGGCTTATCAGAGGACTTTATAAATAATGAAGGAATCAGCTAAGAAGATCCAAAAAGAAACCAAACAGAACCAGAAAAATGTTTAGTAGTGTCAAGAGAGAGGATGAAAAACAGAGGAGCATTAAGAACATTTTAGTGCTGTCAGAGTCTCTCTGTGTCATCATGGCCTTTGCTCAGGTTCAGCTGTCTGACAGCCAGCACCCCAGGTCCTTTTCCACTGATCAGCTTTCCAATCACTCTGCCTGTGGAGATGCTCAGGGTTTTTGTGACCAAAGTGTGGGACTGGCACTTTGCTGTATTGAAGCTCATACACTTGGCCCCAGCCCACTGATCCAGCCTGTCCAGATCCCTCTGTGGAACCTTCTGACCCTCTAGCAGATCAACAATTCCACCCAATCTGGTGTCATCTACCATCTGAGGGTATATTCAATCCCCTCATCTACATCATTGATAAAGATATTAGACATAACTGGATCTAATACTGACACATGAGGAACACCAGTAGCAACTGGCCACCAACTGGATTTAACTCCATTCACCACCACTCACCGGGCCTGGACATAATTTTTTAGCCAGTGCACCCATCCAAGCCATGAGCACCCAGTTTCTCCAGAAGAATGCTATGGGAAGCAGTGTCAAAGGCATTACCAAAGTCCAGGTAGGCAACATCCACAGCCTCTCCCTTGTCTGCCAAGTGGGTCACTTTGTCATAGAAGCAGACCAGGCTGATCAAAGAGAACCTGCCTTTCATAAACCCATGCTGGCTTGGCCTGATGCCCTGGTTTACCTGTGTGTGTTATGTGATGGCATTCAAGGGCTTCTTCTCCATGAGCTCTCCCAGCACTGAGGATGATGCTGGTAGGCCTGCAGTTCCCTTCATTCTCCTTCTGGCCATTGAAAGTGACTCTGAGCAAGCACACCAGCTCCTTAGTATCCTTACTGCATTCCATCTAGCCCTATGGACTTGTGTATGTCTAAGTGGTGTAGCAGGTCACCCACCACTCCCTCTAGATAATGGGGACTCCATCCTGCTCCCTGTCCCTATCTTCCAGCTCCTAGTGCTGGGTACCTTGATGACAACTAGTCTTACTATTAAAGACTGAGGCAAAGAAGGCACTGAGTACCTCAGCCTTTTCCTCACCCGTCACAATGCTTCCTCCCCTGTCTTCAGTTGGGAGTTTGTATTCTACTACCATCTGTCAGAGGTGGGGCAGTTATCTCCTGTTAATTGGCCACCTGATAAAACCAGGTGGGGCAGTTTATCTTTTCCACAACCAATCCTCCCTCGAGGAGATATCTTGTGAATTCAACCTCATTATGAGATGCTCCACCCAGGGGAGGAGCCAGGAATTCCTACCTGGATAAAATCTGACCTCTGGAACACCTTAGGGAGCCTTCTGCCCCTAGATTCCCAGAGGAAGGACCAGGCCCATTTATACCACCACTGGACCTTTAGAGGAAACCTACACCCTTCTACAGAATCACTGCTCCAACAGAACCACATCCAGCAGGACTGCAGCCACCATTTCATTGGACTGTTACCAACACCCTGACCAACAGGGTGTCAGGTGATATTCTGACTCTGTCAGTGGTTTCTTTTTCGTACTATTGAATTCGGTTTTTTAATTTTCCTAGTAAAGGGCTGTTATTCCTATTCCCATATCTTTGCCTGAGAGCCCCTTAATTTCAAAATTCAGAGGGAGGGGGTTTACATTTTACATTAGCAGACACCTGTCTTTTCAAACCAAGACATCCCCCATTCCATAAAGAATGGAGATTGTCCTGAGCCCCCCTTTTTGTTTTGAATCTAATCAGTGTAACATTTTCATTGTCTTTTACAGATTAAATTCTAGTTGGGATTTTACCCTTGTAAGTTTTTCACTGCACAACCTTGCAACATCCTTGTAAGCCCTTCTGAGTCATCCTGCCTCTTCCTTCATATGTCAGAAACTGTCCTTTATTTTAACCTGAGTTCCGGCTAGTTTCAGCCAGGCTGGCCTGCTTCCCCATCAACTCATCTTTCAGCATATATGAACAGAGGGATCCGTAAATTTGATTTAAACCATATTAACTGAGCAGGTTTTCCTGTGAAACTACATGTGTTCTTCACAATATGAAATATCTTGGAGAAAAGCAATCTTATATATGATAGCAGGAAGATATTTTTTTACTGTTTTAAGTGTAAATGATGCTTTTTATAGAATGACATTTAATTTAAGATATTACCAATGCAGTAACAAAAAACAATAGCCTACAGTGGTATAGGAGGTATGGAAGGAACCTTGGATTTATAAGAATGAAAGGAAGAATTTCATTTGTTGAGTCTAGATAAGACAAAAATGAGATAGGGTATGGCTGAAAAATGGAAATGGAAAACATGATAGAGAGGAATGACTTCTCAATGGCCACAAAAACAACATAAGAAAAAAATGAAACTGAAGTACATATACTAAAACTGTATATTAGGAATACCCTCTAAGTATCTAGTTTATGAAGTTAGCACTTCAAACTTCTAATAAAGTGTTACAGGTAAAATGTATTTTATTGATTTCAAGAAAATTTCAGTGAAAGTACATGCAAATTCCTGTACTTCAAAGTCAAATTGAAGTTTTGTATAATTTGAGTCAACACTAAGAACTGCTGTGGTGAATTGTCTTGGAATCTCACTGTTGTAGATCTACAGCTGAAGGACCCCATAGCAGGAAATATAGTCAAGAAATGAGTTGTGAGGAAATAAACAAAATAATTTCCTGTATTGTTTGCTTAACCTTTGAAAAAATCTCTGAATTTCTACTCTTCCCTCTATTTCCAATACAGGCAGTAAAACTAGCATAACAGACTTTGGCCTCCTAAGTGTTATTTTATGCCTCTTTCCTTCCCCAGCTATTCACGTTTTCTTCTTTAGACAATCCACCAGGAGCTATTACCATGGGATGAATACTGGTACAGATACAACATATTCATGGCAATCACTTCTCACCTGGTGTCACTTGATTCCTTTTGCAGGCTGCTATGATTATACCCTGCTCTGATTTGCATTGGATTAGTGGAATTTCCCTGTCTTTTAATGGAAGGGAACATATGGCACATAGCTTTAAAAGTGTGCTACCAAACATAATGAATGTTGGATTGACATTGTTACACCCATAAGCTTTGTTGATAAAAACAAATATTTATACACTATGACATTCTTTCTGCAAATTGCTACCCCTACTCAATGTATGATTCATGAGAAAAAGGATCAGATAAAACAGACTTGGCAAATGTGTAGAAACAGAAATAAACAACCAGAGAGTAGAACAAAATTCTGTGTTGCAGAATCCAGGGCCATATTGTCATTCCTAGAAATGAACTATAAACTTTTTGCTGATATTTCAGAGCCTCAGGACTGAGACTTGTCAGACTTGTTCTGTCTGAACTTTTCTTGACCTGTCTGTAGCCTTGTTTTACTTGATTTCTCTGTGAAAGCAATTTATCTAATTTACAAGGTCCACAGCTAATTTATTTTACTTTTATCACTCTTCTTATGGTCCAACCTAGTTTTGTAAAGATAAAGTGGTTATTCTATATAAAATTTGATATATATAACTGTAAAATATTGATGTAGCCCAGAAAAATATGACTTGTATGATACCAGAGGCCTTGAGAAGCACAGCACAGTATGAGGAATAGCCGAGCACAGACCTGAAATTATAAGGGACGAGTCCCAAGAAAAGAAGAATTCCATTGCATTTTGGTTAGCCAGTGGCAAAATTCCATCTTCCTGCCATTCCCTCTTCTCCATTACTCCTCAAATGTCCTAACCTATGAAATTTAAGACATTTTCCTCACTGTGACTCTTTCTTAGAGATGGGACATACCTATTACTCTCTTTGGTATATAAATGATGTTTCTTAAAATACTGAAGTGAGTAAGAATTCTCTAAGTTGCCACCATGCAAGTATAACTATCTTAGAACTTGACAGATTCCAATTTGTGCTTGACCTTGATTTATATTAAAAATCATAAGGATGGCTATTGTGCAGTGAATGGAAAATATTCTGGGTGCCACAGACATGGGGGAATCAATGTCTGTACATTGCATGGTGTAGAGAAGCAAGTTAGAAATTTCAGATAGAAATAATTTAATTCCCTTATTGTTTCTTATTAGACTGAGAAATTAAAAAAAGTTAAGTTTGGGTATAAAAATGCAGATATGAGGTACACACGAATAATATATTTATACACATAGTTTTGTCGGTTATGTTTATATGTATATGTAGTGTGTATATGTAAACATATATGTGTGCATAGATATGGTGCCTGGGATTTCACGTAGTTTGATGCTTACAATGAGAGCTTCACTCATAAATAACTTGGTCATAAAATTGTTCAAATGTTTTCTGTACTGAGAAATACTAAGAAATCAGAGCTTATTTTCTACAAATAGTAATTACTGAACCTTTTAACAGTATTTTGCTAATCTATGTATTAGAAGTACAGAAGAAAGTGTTAGTCCCACATAGGAGTTTCCTCCATGGAAGAAACTATATAATTGACTGTGTAGCTATGATTTGTGTAATATATATTAATCATAGAAATATTTAATGGATTTCTGCTATATTGGGGAATAACAGCCACTTGCATAATACAAAGTGTATTATTTTTATGGATTGCTATACGAATATATGGCAACGTATGTGATATTGCCATTACCCAGAGACTTTTTTCCTGCTTCTTGGAAACTAAAGCACTGTTGTGGCTTAACCTCAACTGGAAACTAAGTACCATGCAGCTGCCTTGCTTGCTTATTCCTTACCCTGGTGGGACAGGATGTAAAATCAGGCAGAACAAAAAAAGTGAAACTCATGGGTTGAGATAAGAACACTTTAAGAATAGAAAAGAAAAATGTTTAAAAAATGGTCATAATAATAAAAGGGAGAGAAACATAAAGCCCAAGAAAAATGAGTGGCACACAACACAGCCACTCAGCACCCTCTGTTTATCCTTATTATCTTCTTTTTTGGTAGCCATTTCATAAGGCATCTGGGCAACTTCATATGGCAATATTGATATTGTGCCTCATACTGACTATAGATCATGTGTATGGCAGCTTCTGGCACTCCACATTATAATAACACTTCTGTTTGTCTTCAGTTGTGTTTTCAAACATCTGTAAATTTCCAGTCCAGCTAACACAATTCTCACATTACAGGTATTCTTGATCTCTAAAGTCTGTTTAATAAAATATCTGTAGGTGTCAATCAGTGATTCTTTGGTACTCTTTCTGCAAAGTAATGATACTACCGAACTCACTACTTCACCCTGAAGGCTTTCAATATATGTTTATTATTTTGATGTTGATTTCCAGTAGTCCATACTATGTAGGTTTTATGTCTAAGCCTAGATTTCATATTATTTGAAGTCATGTGGAGTAATCTACAGCCAATTCTTATACATTACTATATTGAACACATCAATTAATGCAAAACCAGATTTGATTTGCAGGCAGTCATGTTTTTTTGCTATAACATTCTCCAATAAAGCTAGCTGAGGAGAACATTAAAGATAGAGTTATAACAAATTAGACATGGAGGGTACTTTAAAGGTTCATACAGTCCTGTAGTTTTCAAATTGTTGTTAACTAATCTACATAATCCATGGGCTATTTCTTATGAATCTGTAGAAGATCAATAGAAATTTAAGTTTCTGAAACTGTACAAGGTGTTCTATACTTCTGCTGTTCAATCACACCTCAGATTTGTCTATCTCCTGCAATTTTTAAAATGACCCTTTATATACCTCTGTGATTCAGAAGAGATGTCCAAAAAGTTGTTAATTTTTGGTTTAAGAAAAAGACAACTGGTGGGATAAATGAGGGGGAAATCAGTGGAACAGCTCAATTTCAGTAATTATGAGAGGAGTTCCTTCTTTTGTCACACTGTTGCCACAGCTTTGAGCCTACCCCACTATTTTGCTCCAGGTAAGAGGTACGGTTGAGGAATTGCTTAGAACCAGAGTCCATAGCAGTGGTTTTCTACACTTTCAGCTATTTTTTTTTTAATTTGTCTGTCACTAATGACATAATGGCAGTGGACAGAATTCCTTGTGTTCCAATATATAATTATACATTTCCTTTCATGATAACAAGGCTGTCAAATTTGAGTCATGTCCAGTAGCTTAGCTACCAAAAACTGTGCTCGTGCAACTTGTGACTAACTGTGGGCCAGTGACTAAAGAAAGGAACAGTGAAGGAAAAAAAATCACTTTTACTATATTTTAGCAAAGAACTCTTAGCTGTAAGTACTATTCAGAAAAAGAAAAAACCTGAAATAATGTTTTAAATTCTATTATCATTAAAAGGACAAGGATGAATGGTATGAGAATTCTAAAAGAAAACTAGCTCATATAGACCAAATTATGTTTAAATGGGCTGTACTTAGACTGAGTCAACTGCTGAACAATAATTTCAAAGCTATGTTACAAAGTATTTGCTAATGGAAAAATGAAACCATTTAATCTTTGACACCACCTTGAAAGAAGGCACCTTCATTTCAAAGTCAATAGGGAAAATTTCTTCCAAGCATAAATTAACTGGAAAAAAATGAAAACAGGAAATAAAATTTTCCATTCAGCTGCTCCTGTGAATACAGATGTGCTCAAATTATCTCTTTGTATGAGCCACCAAATTATGAATATTAAGAAAAAAAAATCGCAAAAGCACAGGAGACCAGAAACTCGCTTGCAGGAGAAAAGAGTAAATTCCTGTGGTAGATGAAGGACTGTATTCAAGCAAGATAAATTAATAGCTCTTGCAAATAATGCAAATATAAAATATATTCAAGACCTGGCCAAAAACATATTGACTTCAGTTACTGTTAAAATAACCTCTATTTTACTTTGCAGCTAAATGACACTAGAGAGGTTTAACTGCCAATAATTTTCTACATAATTATAAATAAGAATTAGCATGTAAACCATTGGAAGTTGTTTGTCACCCTTGTCCTACAGTTGTAGATATATTTATATACAATGTGGATAATTTTTGTACAGAAAAATTATATGGACTAGGAGGAGTCAGTGAAAAGGAGTCTTTCTGTATTAAAGATGGTCACTAATATTTCCTAAGAGCTTTGGTGTATTAACAAACAAATCCACCCACAGGCAACCAGAAAACAACAGGCTTCACATAAAAAGTGTTTTGAATGCGGCCATGAAAAGAAATTGGCCTTATCAAAGCTTGACAGATGAAGTTACACATATTTTCAACTTTCTGTAATGATCTGGATTGTGAACATGGCAGTTTGCTTTGCATTCTAATAAGGGTTAGCTATCAAAAATACTTGTCAATTTTTCTGAAATGTTCCGAAATGCAAGTCACTTTCCTGAACTTTTATTAAAACTATCATATGAATGTTTTATTAAAACATCATATGATAGTGAAACCCCACTTAACAGGTTACTTACATCTCTGGTGTTTTTTTGTGACTTAATAAACTTGATCTAATAGAGCAAGAAAAAAGTGCAATGGTTTATAATACAGCTGAAAAAAAAATAGCTTTATGCATAAGCTTCAACTCCATATTGAAAGAGAAAATAGCTTTGAAACTGCTTTGACACATCTAAGACCTTCCAAACATTGTGGCTGAAAAATATTGGCACTCTACAATCATGTAAAAAGCTGAAGCAAATATTTCACTGTCACTTTCATTAGTGTAATGAATCACAGAATGACTGGTTATGACAACTGTTTGCAAAATTTTGAATTTTTTGTTACAATTTAGAATCTAAGAAAGAAGTTCAAAGACAATATGACAGTGAATAGCACCGGAATTTATGTAGGAATCTCTTGTTTTATTATAATTTTAAAAAAGCAAAACGCTCTTGCAACAGGTCAGCAGATAAGACCAGAGTAACTTTGATGCCAATATCACTTTATAGTCATTAGTTCACTCTTTCAGTCTTACTAGCAATGGAAGTGAAATATTGATATAGCCTGGAGGAACACTATTGGAGACAGACATTGATCCTTTTGAACCTTCACTCACTTTGAATTTTAAACCTCTCATTAGAACTGATATATAGATATAATGGTACACATGTGGAACCACAACTTTTGTTGTCCTATCAAATATCTTATCAACAGACCTAAACATTTTTGACCCATGTGAAATATTTTTTTGGACATATATAGGAAGAACACCTTGTCATTTAGGTATGCTATTCTCTGTATACTGTCTGTGGACAAGGACATACTTCCTTTAAAATATCTGAAGGCTGTTATCTGTTTTTTATCAATCCTTTCAAGACCAAAATAAGGCAGTTTTTGGGTTTGTGTTTGCTTTGTGGATAATTTTCAAAGCTTCTAAATATTTCTGTCACCATACTCTGGATTCCAATTTTGTCTACATTTTTTTTTATAGTTCAGTGACCAAAAAAGCAGCATTCCAACTGAAACCTCACCAGTGCCAAGTAGAGCAGAATAATTACCATCTGCATCTTACATTTTACACCTCTGTCAAATCCCACTAAAATGACTGTTGCCCTAAGTCACTGTACAGGTGATGCAGATTCTAAGAGCAATTTTCCACATCCTTCCTCAGTCTTTCTTCAGTACACATGTCATACAAAATATTTCAGTTTTACTATCTTTTTATGTGATTTTTCTCCTGGACTGTGCTAATAGTTTTATTTTTATCTTTATTTTGCTTCATTTTATTGATTTCTTGTGTTTCTAAACAACATTTCAAATTCTATTTCTTTTGCTTGGTATGAGAGAAAGACAGGTCATTAAATACATACTTTTTAATTGGATTCAGCCTTCTTAAAAGTCACATTAAAATTATGAAAGGAAATATTGCAAGCTTACACTGTAAAACAAGAGTGATGTTAAGCACACTGTATTACTAACCTTCTGCAAGGATTCCTATGGAAATCCCTAATGATTTATAAGTACATTCACAGTCCCTTTGGCTTATGATTGCTGAGTGCACTCAAAGCATAACCTATTTTCATAATCCCTGCTTCACACACTCTTTGAGGATTTGCAAACTCTTGCAAGATTGTAGAATCCATTGCATTTCTTCCATCTATTGTCAATACACTGTGTTGGCAATCACTGTAAATCCAACATTTCCTTTTCTTTTTTTTTTTTTAAACTCTGACCTGTAATGTTAAAAGTCTTTTGTTTCAGGGTAGCTTTTTCTTCATATTGTCAGAATCCTGTTCACTCTCCAGCCTGGCCTGATTCTGCACTTACCGAGTCTGGAACATATTTTTGCCAATACTCTCCTTCTTCCTAATTATCTTTTCTTGACCTTTACCCCAAGTTCCCTTAGTGACCTGGTACGTCTGTGAATCAGTTATTAAGATCAGTGTTGTAAGATACACCTGTATATAATTTTCTAGTTATTCACAAGATGTTTCAAGCATTAACTTTCCTTCTTCTCAGGTGGTTAAACATGCTTCTGTTTTATACTTATTTTTTGGTTGGGTTACAGTTTAACTTCTGTCCCGTGGTATTGCTGCTATTGTTGTCTGTGTAAGCTGATTGAGAATAAGCAGAAAGTTAGTGCAGCAGAAACAATCATTCTCAAAAGTAAGGCTGTATGTTGCACATTTTTATTTTAATGGCATTTGTTTCTTGCAGAATATTATACTGAGGGTAATATTCTCTAATATAGGGGAAAAGTCTGGTTGTCTGTCCATCTGGTTTTGATATACAAGTAAAGTCATACAGAGGTGTCCAGGAGTACTTCTTTGTAGCAAAGGGAACAAGTGTGGTGTCTCTTCATGGTACAGAGTCACTTTATGTGCTCCTTTATATCTTCCTTGCTGGGATGACATGAGTTTTTCTCAAGTGCCTTCTTTCAAGGTAAGTGGACATAGTGATTTGGTTCTTGAAATGGAGGAGAAATTTAATTGTAGAGCAGCAAAATTTTTTTTTTTGCAAGAAAATTAGAAATCTTGAAAGGCAAAAGATTGCTATTCACAGACTGCCATTGCAGCTGTCACCATTATCCCCTGGTGGGCCAAATATTCCTTGAGTTAAACCAAGGCTTTAATTAAGCCAAAAAAAACTTGATTTGTGTAGCTGGCTGCCTATTTCTTGTCTATATGTTTACTTTTACTTTCATCAGATGGAATGAGTAGGAAGTTCCACATTGTTATGAGAAAATTATACCTTCCCTTTCAGTTGAATTTAAATGGTCACACCTGGCACACTTCCTGATTTATAATTTCTTCACTGTGCTTTTTCCTATGTCCTTCAAGGATGTTTCCCAGTTCTATATTTTGTTACACACATTGAGTAGGTTTAAGTCTTTCACATAAACAAAGATTCCCTTGAAGAGTGATGTTACAGTTAATAAATTGCTCTTCTCTTACTCAGGTAACATGGTTGTTTTATTTCTTCTTTGTCTGAGCTACCTTACTATTTACACAGTCAGATTACAACCAACATAAATGGTAAAGATCTCCTGAAAATCCACTCTCCCTGGGCATTCAAAAAGAAAACAAACACTAACATTAAAATTGCCTTATTATTTCCTTTCATATGCAAATTACACCTTCCCTGGGATCATAGTAATAAATCTTTTTTTCTGATAATGTAGGTTTCATTCTGTCTTATGCTATAGCTCTACCTATCTAGCAGATAGACTGAAGTCTGTGCTGATCAAAGATGAGACATGAAAACTCAGAAGAAATTTGAATCAAAAAAATATTTGAATACTATTAGGTTAAAGACTTTCCATGCTAAAATATGACACAGAAGTAGACGTTATATTAATTAAATCTTTGTCTTCTGGCTTCCTAAATGCAATTCAGAAATGACTTTCTGACTTTTACATTTGTTGTGGTTTAGGAATGGTTTCTCCAATTCAGTGCTCCCACTGAGGCTTCCCAAATCACATGCTGCTCGCTCCCCGCCCTCCCTTTCCTTCCCCTCCCTGCTGCAGTGCACTGGAGAGGAGAATTGGAGGCATAAAAGACAGAGAACACAGGCTGTGATAAAAAAAAATTTACTGGAGACATTGAGATAAGAAAACAAACAGCAACAGCAGCAATATTAATAACAAAATTGTACAAAGTAGAGCTGCGCTCGACGCAGCTGCCGCTGTAGCAGCCAAGCCAGCATTACCCCACCATTCTGTCCACCATGCTTGCTGACTGGAAGGAACCCCTTCTCCTTGGAAGTGAAGATTCCCTTTTCTGCTGCTCCCAGCAATGATGATATAGAGTAACACCTGGGCCTTAGCCACACTTGCTCCCACCTACTGCAAAAATTAACCTTGTCTTAGCTGTAACCACAACAAGCGTTCAGTTAAACCCACTGATGTATAAACCAGAGCTGTAGCTGAAATACTCCTTTTCCTTTTCTCCACATGCATGAATTTCATACTTCTGTATTTTGGCTTTTGTTTCTACTGATCACTTTTTTTTGTAAAACTTGATTTTGATGAAGCACAGTAGAAGACAATCTTTAAGATAGCAAGCTTCAGGTCATGTAACCACCTCAAAGTTGCCATGTTGTAGGTAATTGTTCTTGTGATAAAACTCAACATTTCTGGGAGGATACAGCTTTCAAGTGCCTGATGAAGGCACTTATTATGTGATGCCACGTGTCAAATCTCAGTCTAACACTTCCACTATGCAGTATTCTGCAAGGAGACTCATGTCAAGTTGAAGAAATCAAAACATAGAAAAAGAGGACAGAATAACCTTGTGAAGAGCATAGTTCTGTTGCACACCAGAATAAAATAGAAGAATAACATTGCAAGGGTATAGAACTGCTAAAAAAAAAAAAAGTTATGTAAACCCACCATTTTATGTTAAATGCTAAGTAGCCTTTCTTTTAATGACTATTATAATTACTGCAAATGCCAACAGCAGTTATGAATATGCACACTCTCCAGAACACGCAGGAAAAGAGCTGAACATTGTACCTGTTCTGAGAAATAACATGAAAATCTTTTAAATGACACATAAGACTTAATTCAAGTGCATTATTCTTTTGCTAAGCCCTTTACATAGAGGTACATTTGAACCACTGCAGAATTAAAATTATAGGTCCATTAGCATGCTCTGGAGAGAAAGTGCATGTTACAAGGAGATAAAGTAAATGATCTCAAATGTATCACCTTGAACTAAAATGACCTCAAACCTAAATTAAATTTCCAGTCATCTTTGAAGGCTGTCTCAACACGAATTTATGACAAAGTTCCTTTGCTAATAATAGGTTGCATATTCGTGATATACTTGGATTTAATGTCTTTGCCAAGTTTGTACATTTAGTTATGGTCTGGAGAGTTGTAGGATGAATGCACTGGACATAAGAGAGATTTTTTTCTCTTTGAAGAGATATTAACCAAAACAAGATTAATAACTTACCTATTTTATTTTAACATACTGTGTTTTCAGCAGAGTGTTTTGATGAAAATTTTTTTTGTGTGTATTTCATCACAGTCCACCCTTTAACTGGAACTCTGTAAGCCAGCACAGAAGTCCTTCAGGGAATTTTTCAGAGTTCTTCCTTACAGTTAGGCCAGATGTTTTCACTGCATGGTTTTCTTATTTCATCTTTCCACAGCAGCTTCTTACATTATTTGGGGAATCTCTGTGTTAGAAACTCCTCCCCTAACATTTTTTAAACTTTCTGTGCATTTCATAAACTTAAATCTCATGACACTAGTGTAAATATATAAAATAATTAAAGGAGTTATTATAAAAAATGTGCTTTCTGAGGAGCTGTGCTGAAAAACAATAGCTGAGAACCCTGCATAAATGTTCCTTTTATAAATGAATCATAGTAATTTCTCATAAATTTGCTCAAATTTTTGAGATTAGATATATATAATAAAGTCTATTAAAATATTGATTTATTAGTTCAAAGATGATGTACCAATAACAAAATATAGAACACTAAATTGTAGATTAAGATGTAGATGCTAGTATTTAATAGAATTAATGCAAATCCATGGAGAAAAAATACTGAAGGTTGGTTTAAAGAGCCATTTAGCCTCAGGCCTATTAGGCAATGACCAGAAATAAAGGCTCAGTGATTAAGCAGTAGGTGTTTCTTTCCTGAATATATAGCTACCTTAATGCGAAAAAAAAATCTGAAGAATATGCCTGAAATAAATAGTGACTCAGTCCTATTGAAATACATGGGTTGTTAGGTCCCAAAATACTTTGTGAATGAATGTTTTCAATTCCAATCAATTTTAACATTTAGATCTTAAGAACTCTTATTCAGGTTTTGCCCTGCATTTGAGATGCATAGAATGTCTGGACCACCAGTGCTCTCCATCATGCTCACTGCTCACCTAAAGAGGGCATTAACAGCAATAAGAGGTGAGGTACCCAGTGCACTACAAGTTTCATTGGGAATGGCAGATTTAGCACAGACTTCCTTTTTACTTGCTTGGACTGCTCCAGTCAGCTTTATAGGAAATTCATAATGGGATCCCTACACAGAAAGAAAAATAGATTTAAAAAACTCAAATCTTCCCACTGTCTCAATTTTTAGGATGTTTGCATTGGATATAGGAATCACAGGTTCAAGTCCAATTCAATGTTTCAACCTTCATCTTTTAGTATTTTTTAAGAAAAGATTCTCTAATACTTTCTTATTGAAGTCTTCAATGAAGTGTCTACGAATATATTTTGTTTATGTCTGCTATCAAAATTTGTTAACATATAGTCCTGCAGCCAAAATAAATGTTGTTACTATTGTACCTATGGAAAGTCTATTAACTAGTGAAAAAAATTAGAGCAAACATGGTTGCTGTTTTCTGAGGAAGTTTCAGCATGACATGGCTTAGTCTTAGCTGGCTGCAGCTATTGTGTACGACAAGTTAAAGCCCATCAGCCTGCTGCCTTATTTCTAATTTCACATTTTCATAACTATATTTTGAAAGTTCCTGTTTTTTGTCCACATGTACTTACATGACCTTTTCAGGACAGCCAGGACTGCTGATTACACAAAGTGAGTGCAAGTTCTGTATACTCTCTTAGATAAAGCATGCTGTGCAGTGCTTCAGCCTGCTCTCCTGCCTGCCATCTTCATTTCCAGCATGCATGAATGCCCAGTTTTAGTGCAGTCCAAAAATGAAGTAAATTGTGTTCAAAACTTAAACGATTTGCTGAATTTTCATATAGAAAATTGTTTTCCTATACAAAATGTCTGTGGATTAAAAAACACTTTTCTAGGCCACATTTTTTTTTTTTCTGGAAGCTATAGTTAATAAAAATAGTTTGTGTTCAGCAGAAATCCAAAACATAGCCCCATACCTGCCACTGTGAAGAAAATGAACTTTATCCCAGCTGACACCAGTACAGTGATTTTATGAATTCACAGATAAATTTCTTTATCCTCTCCCATATTCACATACAAGCCAAGAAAAATCATAGGAAGAAAAATGAAATTCTTGGAGGAGTGAGATTCTTGAATGAGATGTGTTTCTAAATGTCCTTCTGTATTTAAACAAATATTTAAATAACTGTCAGCATATATTTTCTTTAAGCAAATATGTAAATATTTGATAGAAAAAAATAAGATCTTCTGTGTTGCTAGAAAACTCTTTTGGTGCCTATGACTGTGCTGGGTTGTACACAGAAAAATTTCTAGGAATTGACCATGCCTGGTATTTCAGTGTCCAACATTCAACCGATGACAAGGATTCACAAAGTAGAAGTTGCCCAAACTTTCCTAAATGGGATCAGGGACCTTACCTGTGTCATTGCAATCTTGAGATCAGTATCTGTGACTTCTTACCAACCAGTTCTATGGGGAACACTGTTTAAATGTGACATCTTCACATGCAAAACTCAGATTTTCAGACTTTGAATGCAAACACCCACTTTGATCCTTTCCTTCACTTACCTAAGCCAGGGTTTGTTGTTCATTCAGAGGCATTGTTTTGAATACAATTATTATATCATAATTACTATAAAATCTGAACCTTTCAGATAAATACTGAACTGACAAACTGCAGTTATTTTGATATTCCACCTTGGACCACAGATTTATACAGATTATCTTAAATGACTATTTCCTAACCTCAGAACAGAGTGAATACAATGCATGAAAAAACCCCAGCACTAATCCATTGTGTGCAAGTAGTCATTCATAACTGTAAATGCTGAGCAAAGGGTGTAATGAAAATTCATGTCTGTTACTAAACCAGAGTATAAAAATCTGGGGGTTTTTTTGTTGCTGGTCTCTATTTCCTACTCTTCAGCTTAGTCAGCAACATTCAGTATGCCTTGGTCATTCACCAGCCTGGCACATCCAAGGCTTTTATTGTCTTGCCTTTCCCTTCCATCCCCAATTCACTGAATTGCCTTTTTATTTAAATAATGTGTGTATTGCACTTTAGGAACCTCTATTTTGGATGTTCAGTATTTCTGTGTATTGCATAGCTACTTCTGGATGTGTAACTCAAGGTTGTCTGTTGTGCTGGGTGGCAAGGAGAATAAAAGCCCTAGATATAAAAAGAGAGGAGGCATGATAAAATGCACATGGAATTATGGGATTTTCTTTTATTGATTTTAACAGGCTTTGTATTAGACTTTTAAAAACATTTTCTCCTCTTCTAATTTCTGCTAATAGAAAGTATACTTTAATTCTTGTGAGGAAGGAATAATCTTTCTTTTAGAGAGTAAGCTTTTGAGATCTCAAAGCCAAATAGTGTATATTGACTATGAAAGTCATATAGGAATAATCAAATTAGAATTCTAGTCCTGAAACATATTGATATTATATAGTTTGTTATGGGGAGTACTGATGCTAAGAAAAAATGCTTTTAGTGATTATTTTTCTGCAAGATCTCTAAGATTAAAGTCAACTAAAATATTGTAACAATTATTGTCAGCTTGCCATAAATATAAATGAAAGTTATTATATTTTATCTTCTTAAGAATACAACTTATGTTAGAGAACAGCCATTACATCAAAGATATTGTCCAGAAATGAACACATGACTGGATGCAGGTATGTACTAAACTTTCACCACAAAAGAGAAAGATATTCACTGACCAAAGCAGCAGTTATTTAGTAGTTCTCATTTCATAACTACAGTTTCAGCGAAAATAGAAGTGTCACCATGAGGCATGCCTTCAACATGTTTTAGGAAGTTATGGAGGTGCTACTAAATTTTACAAAAATTTGCAATGGTAAAGAGCTGTGAAATAATGTTAAACTAGGGTTAAAGGTTTTCTTGTTGATAAGAACTGGCTTTTGGTAACTGTCTTCCCTTTCACAAACTAATTATTTAACCATTTAAAAAAAATGTCTGCCTGCATGCTGAAATGTTCTATTAGCTGAAAATATGCATGATAACTTAATAATAATTGTACCTCTTGTCATTTTTTAATTACTTACATGATAGTAACTGCAGGTGTGAATGATCCGTTACTGACAGATACTGTTAACACTGACCTAATGGGTTCAAAACCACAGGAGGAAATTTTATCATCCTTTGTGAATGTTGCTCAGAAGAACTGCTTTTAACAAAATTAGTGTGGAGGAGTTTTTTTTGTTTTGTTTCTTTGGGGTTTTTTTGTTTGTTTGTTTTGTTGTTATTTCTCTTTTTCCTGCTAGGGAACAGATTATTAATGGGCTCAGATTTTAAAATTGGAGGAAGGAGGTGAACCTGATGTTGATGCTCTAGAAAACGAAATCTTTCCCTAGGTTATAAGTGAATAGGCATCAACATTTCAGACAGAAATTAGGAATGGCCACATTAAAAGTGTCTGCTGTGTGCAAAAGTGTGATCTACTGAAAGCACTGGCATTCTAATGAACAGTATCCAATGCATGTTTGTTTTTATATGGATAAAAAAAACCCCACATTTTAATTGGCAATATTCCTTGGGATGCAGGACACACAAAATTTGTGCAAAATTTCAGTTCCAATTTGCACATTAATGAAAAGAAACATTCATGCATCATACATAATTTAAAACACTAAAGTATGAAGCATCTGTTCAATGTAGCTAGGATTGTCTTGTGTCCTCCACATGCATATTTCTCACTTGTACAAATGAATAATATTGAGATAAATTGATGGTTCTTTAAGAAAATGAGCAGGTGCTAGAGTTTATTATGTTCTTTATCAATTTTAGAAAAGCATAATGACTTTTTCTTAAGGGCTACATTTTTAGAAAATATAAAAATTCCTTGCCATTTTTTCAGTGCTCTGCATGATATAACTGTCAGAGCATTCTATAAATAAAACATGTCCATAAATACTTCATAAGGATGATACTTCCACATCAGCTTGTGAATACAATAAGAGTTTTGCTATTAAAAAATTCTAGTAATTTTTTTTGCCTTACAAGATTTTTAAAGAAAAAGAAATTAAAAATATAGATGTAGGAGAGATGACCTAAAATTGAAAATGTCTAATTCCATGCTTGCCTTCAATATTTTAGGGTCATTTATGCCTGCACATATCCAGTGGAGAATATTTGTGGGCTATTATTCTTCAGTCCCAGAGTAAACAACATCTCCATTGTCTGTCAGTATATTCCTAAACCACCCTCTTCAGAACTGGGAGAGCATCCTGTTCCTTCATCTTGAGCAGTAACTAACCCTACCTATATATTAAGGAGTTGTTTATCTCACCGAGTAAATAGCGAAATGAAGCATAACAGTATGAACAGATCAATCACTAAAGGCTAGTGGAACAATCAGCACCATTCAATAAACTGAAATAATTGGAAAAAAGACAAATTGCTGCTGGGATTAAAGAATGAAAAAAGGGAATAAGAATGAGATCATGGAACGACAAGCTGTATCAAGGAGAGCAATAACTTGACATGAGTTTTCACTTCAATACCACGATGAAATTGTGAGGTACTTTAAAATATGAACAGGAAAATAATAAATAAGGCAGGAAATTACTAACATTTATGCTGATGTTAAATAGTAAAACCTCTGCTTTGTTCATTGTAGTGAGGACATTAATGGAATAGTGTATTGTATCCCAAACTTCATAGAGAATGTGGAAAACTGGGGGATGTAAAAAAAAAGGAACTATCCAAACACATGAATTCTGGGAAGCTTGAGATATTTAATTTATTTAATTCAGTAACAGGAATTTAATAATGTCTAATCACAGTCCATTCATATTATGATGATCTATTAGTGCAGCAGATAAAAATACACAGTTTATGAACTATAGTTAGACAGATTTACCAAATAAAGTAGAACTTTTTAGCACACGGAATTAGTTCCTGGAACAAATCTTGTATGACGGGCTTGGTCTTACTCAAAATGTCTAATTCAAAGTATATGTCTCTTTTAAAAGATACAATTTGAAGTGTTTGAAGTCAAGCTTTAAATCTCAGAAATACCATGGAAATCATGGGATGAAATTTTATGTCTCACAAAATGTTCTGGTCTTCAAAATGATGAAAACCACCAGCTAATGTTTGGATGCTTCCTGTGCTGTTGATATTTATTATTTCTACTACTGCAGAAGATAGCAGTCCTACCCAAAATCACATATGCATGATGAAATAATAATAAATTGTTTTAAAAAGAATGATGTAGAACAGATAAGAAAGAAAAGAGAAGTAATATTTTTTTTTAATATTCCTGTAATTTATGTAACATAGAGATCCTTCCAAGCAGTTCTACATAATTTAGCTTACTTTTCTAGCAACAATTACCAAATTAAAGATTAGAGATCTTTGATATTGCTGCACTTACTGGTAGTGTAGACATAAACCCCCAGATTTATAGGAAAAAAAATCGTATTGAATTAACTGGAAGATATTTATGATAAAAAATATACCTGACCAAGGGAGGGAACATAGTGTTTTGGCTGTTTGCCCAATATTGTAATCACTGCATCACCATCTAAAGCATAACCATGAGTAATATTTCAAATTAATTTTTTTGCTTGCCTGCCTCTAATCCTCAGGTAAGCACATTGCAGGTACAATATGCCATAATGGAGATACTGACAACAACCCACATAATGGTTTTGTTGTTACTTGCCAGACAAATTTTGGTCTAAGTGGAGATAGACTAGTTATTGCTGAGCTTTCAAAAATCATGTAAACCCACTACAACCAACTGCAGTAAATATCATTTCTGAATGAACAAAATGCAGACAAATGATAGGGAGCAAAACTAAAGAGCTTCTAATGGGAAGTGTTACCTAAGGAAAACCAATATTCTGTCAAAACCAAAATGGTCTGAGCAACTGTAAGCAGAAAGAAGAGGAATGGGATGTTAGGTTACAGAGGAAGAGGTACTCAGCTTTACTTCATAGGAGAGGAAAAAAGAGGAATGATACCAGATTGTGATATTTAAAAATTATCTGCTTTACCTGGAGTCTGAATACCTGGAAGATTTACTTCCCAAGGAAGAGCTTAAAATATTGAATAGAGCAGTAAAAATTTCCAATTTTCTAATTTATTTTCATAGATTTATAGAATATCTCAAATTGGAAGGGACTGATTGGCATCATCAAGGAACTCCCTACTCCTTGCAGGACTACTTAAAATGAAATCATATGACAAAGAGTGTAGTCCAGACACTCCTTGAACGTTGACAGGCTTGACCACTTCTCTGGGAAGCCTGTTCCAGTGATTAACTACAGTCTTAGTGAAGAATCTCTTTGATTATTCTCTATCTTGCTAAAATTCTGCTCTGTGTTTATCCTGGTATGTATGACTTTGACTTGTTAACAGAAGCCCATAAGCTTGCATTGATGTGGCAGTGCAGGTTTCAGGACTTGCCTGGGTCACTCATAACCTGAGCTAATTTAATTGTGGTTTTGTGTTTGTGGAATTGTGTTTTGGTAGCAAGCAGACTCACAAGAATGACCAGTGTGTTACAAAGCTACTGGTGGTGCACATGATTCTACCTTTCTATGTCACCCCAGACACAGTTTTGATTTGTCATAACAGAGATTTAGAGTTCTTTCCATGTTGCTTGGGTCAACCTAATTTTACTAATATCTAGCATGGGATCTCTTCTTGCCCTGTGTAGTGACATTATGCAATTGAAATTGTTCCTTCAGGGATTTTTGTACAACAACATTGACCTTGTGTGCACTTGTGCTTCTGTGTCAGGGCAGCTGCAAGAAAACCTCTGGCATAACTAAAAGATATCTTAGTCATAAATTTGAACTTATGTATCGTGTAGTACTTCAGTGTTTCTACAATGTCATTCTCTTTCCAACTGCTTTGAACTTTATACTTAATAACTAGATGATGATCTGGTCTAGTCCAAAGGGTAGTGCATGTTGGAAACTTGCTACCACTTGCTTACACCCATGTCAAATTATGTCATTTGCACTACACACAGACATTTTCTAGTTTAGTACTTCCTTTCCAATAAAATTTTCATAAAAGTTAAACAAGTTATTTGCATGCCCTAAGTCTTTGGAGAGATTTTCTTTGGATCTTGATATTGACTGATCAAGCACAGGATTCATTTACATAAATTTGTGTTCTCAGTCAATGACCTCCAAGCTACATGCTGGCATCACTTCATCCACATAGTAGATTTGCACAGCACTAGATGGTTGAGACAGGTGCTATCAATGTATTCCATTTGCAACAACATTTTTTTTTTTATATTTTTTATTAACATTTAAAAGGAGTACATGAAATTTAAATTTATTTCTTAATAATAGGTTAATAAGGACAAGGCTAATGATGAGATTTTTATGATAAATGATCATGATGATGATTTACTTACTACTAGAAAAGAAAATAACTCATATATTTTAAAGGGAGATATTTATTTCTCGAAGTAAATATTCCTCACAAAAAAAGAAAAAATTGCAACCATTCTAAATCAATGATTCTTTGAAATAATGTGAAATGCCAATAAGAGCAGGAAAGAATGATGAAATAAGTGCCAGGCTAAAATATGTCCAAAAACAATAGGAAATTATACTTCCTGGTAGAAGTACAGACCCATTCCATCTGGTTAAGTGACTAGACTCTAGATAAACTATTTCAAGTAAAAGCTAAAATACAGAAGCCTATTTTATTTCACTAGTTGTTTAGACAATGCTTTAATATCAACACTATTACTTTAATTACCTTTAATAATGAAAGATCACTCATTATTATCTGAGGATACCTAGCAGTGTGGCTGCTTATTTTGTTCTCATGTGGCTGTCTTATTTTTGTTTTCTCAAAGCATCCTAACACAAACAAGTCATCAAGGACTTGATAAGATTCTAAAGTGGTGACCATACATATTCTTGGACTGAGAAAAGAATAGAAACTAAATTAGACTAGGATAGAATACAAGTAGATCAGAACAGAAAGGAACAGAACAGGGCTTAGTTCACTGTTCCATTTTAATAACCTTACATTAGGAAGAAAAGTTACAGGGACTGTAGTTAGGTCACAAAACCTCAAAATTGCCTACATACATACTAAACCCAGCTCTGGAACTCTGAAAGTAAAGAACACTATAGGAAAATTACTTTCCCTAATTTTCTCTTATTTTGGAAAGTACAGTGCTTAGAGAAAACCATAGAAAGAAGTGGAACCTTTATGTTTTCACGCTGAACAAAGGATAGAGAGACTTTTTTTTTGTGAAAAGCTTTATATGAATTCTGTTTAAATTTTAGTTCTTGTTTTAATTAAAAATATATTTCCTAAAATAATTTGTTAATTTCTAAAAGAAAACAGTGCTTGAACTGTTTTGACACACGATCATTATATATTCTTCAGTGGAATATTAAAAATAACCACTCAGAAATGCAAGCACAACGATAATACTGTGGAATGTCAGTGACAGAAATAAAGAAGAGCATATTTCATGAAAGGTTCCAGAACACCTTATGTTATATCAATGAATATGTTTGAGAATAGAGACACAATTAGTCAGTATCACCCTCATACTGAAACACCCAGGAAGTTTCAGCATTCAGGGTTGTATGTGTGGTCTCAGCAGAGCCATATGGAGAAGGATGATCACCTTCCTGCTCTGTTATACTGCCATTTTGCTTTGCAAGCTGGTGTTTAAATTGCTGCCCACACACTACTCATTTGGGTGTCAGTACTGAATGTGTTTATGCCAACTGTGTTTCAGTTTATTATTCCTTAGAGGTATCTGCTTACATTTTCTATAGCGAGATCTCAGGACTAAACAAATTCATGTTACAAACAAAATACAATAAAAACCACAAATCATGAAAGAACAAAGAAAAAGTGGTTGAAATGTATCCTTATTACAAAAATCTATCCTGAATAATTACAGGCACAGAAAATGTTCCTTCAATGAATTCATGGCAAATTTAATTTTTTAGGAACCTATGTTTCTTTCAAATCATCTGACACAGGCACCTCTGTATAGATTTATTGTTCTTCAAAAGATTTCTGGCTGATTTTTGTGGAATTCAATGAATACTAATTGTAAGGTTTTTTTGTCATACTGCTGTTAGAACACAAATCATTGTCTCCCAATCTTCATCAAGATTTATGATTATTTGGCATTGTCATCTCTAATTGGGGTTTATGAAAATTGCTGTTCTGAGAATTGCCAGTACATTATGCCAAAGCATGCTCAAACCATACTGTTCATGCAATGACATAGCCAATTCAGGTAATGTCATTGACAATAAAATGTCATCTGTTTCAGTAATCTGTAAAAGAGCATCTGATGTTCTATGTAAATATATGTTATATTCTCTTGTGTTTACTATATTAATAGTAGAAATGAATAATTTCATATGTTGCAGCATATATCACAAGGAAAAAATGGAAGGAAAAAGTCTGCTATGGTAATCGGAAAGGTTAGTTTTCATTTTTTCTTCTTTCTTTTAAAATTTATTTAAAAAAAATATACCTTAAATTAGTTATGATAAACATGACAAAACCAATAACATTGATTTTATTAAATTACATCATGGGACAATGAAAAAACCAAACAGTAGCTATTTATTATTCAGAGGCCTCAGTCTGAACACAATAATTTAATTTATCAGTTGATTACATAAAAAGAGAATGGCTCCATTAAGTATCATGAGGAATTCTGGATCAGATCTAAGTTCCTATGTAATATAATAGATATGGTAACCCTAATGGAGATTCAGTGACACATATTGTTAAAAAATCCAGTTTACTGCACATATGACTAAAATATTGACCATGATAGTACATGAGGGTAAAATTTAATTCCTTTATGGTACTAAAGATACAGGAGGAGAGAGAGTAGGAGAAAAGGAGGAGAGAGAGTAGGAGCAAAAAGCTAAAACATAAGAGACTGTGGCAGAAAAGGAAGAAGGCAGAAAGGAGAAAAAGAAAAAAAAAATGGATATAAATAAAATTTAGAATTTTGATCAGTTCCTATCTGGTTTAAGGTCAAACATTTACAGTAGAGGTATTTCCACCCGCTTTTTTTAAAGATAGTGAAGGATAACCCCTTATTTTGAAGATTGTAATGGAGATGAAGGTTTAGTATGATTTCTTCTGCAGGGTGCAGAAAAACGCTTATGCACACCTTGATCTGTTCTGGTGTGGTTGCTTAGTCTTGGCTAACAGCCAAACTGCCACCCAGCTGCCCTCCAGCCACCTCTGGGAAAGAACACAGTAATAGTGGAGAAAACAGGGAGAGCAGGAATCTCAGGGGCTGGGACAAAGATGGGGAGGTCACTTACAACTTAGCATTGCAGGAAAAGCAGACTTGGCTTCAGGAAAATTGACTAGATTTACTGTCAATTAAAATAAATATTTAGCTCTAGATTTGGGTAGTGGGAAACAAAAAGACAAACATTAAGTCTTTTCCTGTTCTCTTACTTTTCCCAGTCTCATCTTCAGTCCTTCACCCCAGTGCCCTGTCCTCCCCACCTTACTGTTGCCACTGGCCTGTTGGTCTTTTCAGTGGGGAATCAGGTGGTGCAGGAAGAGAGGGTTATGGTCAGCTTGTGGTAGTTTCTCTCTGTCATTCCTTCCTCCTCAAACCTTTCCTCTGTTCCAGTGCAAATCCTGTGGGAGACATAATATGAAAAGTAGATCCCAACAAGAAGACAAGCACATAAATAAATAGAGAAAATGGGAAAAAAATAAAGTGAGTTTCTAAATAAAGCATAGTAAAAAGAAAAAAACCTCAGGGAGAATGTTTTATGAAATGGAGACAAAGAGAAAGGAAGGAAGCAGTGAAATGGAGACAAGCAAACAGGAATTCAAATAAAATGAAGTACTAATCATATGTGTAATTAATAACTGTACTATAAGCACATGTCAGAGTAGGTATCTGAGAAAAAAAATTGTAATAATTTTAAATCAGTTGTTGCTTTTGACTTTTTGAGAATAACATAAATTCAAAAATGCTTCACATCCTTTTTTTTTTTTTTAAAGATGAAGTCTGTGAAGCTCTTACTGCAGTCCTTAATAAGCTAAACAATTTTCCTAAGACATCTGGGGAAAACAAAATTAAAATCCTAGAGGTGATAATTAGACAAGCACAGTGATTTGTCTGATGTAGCCTACTGCAAGTATTAGAAATACCATAAAGTCGTGCCAAAACGGTAAATGAATAGAAAGCTTCAGTCTGCACTTCAGAGCGTTTAAATCTCCTAGAAATGATGAAATATCAAATTACTGCACTAAAATTCTGAGGCTTTCTCATTTGGAGGAACAAACAAAACAAGTTATCCAGGATACTGTAGGACACTGTATAAGCAAAACTGCCCTGAAATTCAGGCAGTTATATATGTATAGCTTTAGAAAGTACCTGTTGTTCTATGACATGGTTAATTCTGGCTGGCAATGAAGTGCCAAACTGCCTGTCACTCACTGCCCCCTTACCAGGGAGCAGAAGCAGGGAGATTCTACTACTGATTAATTTGGTAAAGCTGGACTCTGATTTTAATTTTTAGGCTTCAGTTTTCCCATTAAAAATATAGTATGACTTAAACTTCTACATAAATAAACTGCCCATCTAAAATATTTTAGACACGAATCAGTTTCTGCAAGGCCCTATCTTTCTATTGTCTGAGCTAACCTTCCAGGAGGCCCTAAACATGCACTTTTTGTAAATTATCTACACAGGAAAATATTTTCTTTTTTTCTTATATTTTCATTTAATTTTCTCCTGTGTTTCTGACTCATTAGGACTGCTTGGTGAAAATGTCAATAGGTGCTCCTTGAAAGTTTTTCTGCAGAACAAAGGAACAGGAGTTTTTTACTGTTGGTGTAAATCAAGTATATTTAGGTCATCAGCATACTTAGTGTTTCTGCTCATGTGTATACCTTTACAAGTCTGCATTAGCAAAGTTAGAAATTCTGAGGCAGAATCTCCCCATTCTCACTGAAAATTATTGACATTTCCTGCATTACAAAGTGAGATCAACATGTGTACAGGAATAAATAATTCTCTGAAGACAAAGTGTGAGTGAAATACACTTGAAGGTTTTTTCCAGTTTGAAGCAAGCCTGCTCCACCATAAGGGCAGTAAAGCAACGAATTTAAAAAAAACCAAAACAACAAACCAACAAAAGTGCCAAAAGAAAAACAATAGAGAACACCACCCTGTAAGCAATTGCAGAAAATGAGAGAACTTCAAAAAGCAGAATACCTATCTACTTACTTATACTGTCATTTTGGAATGAACAAAACCAATCACCATTTTTGCATAGCGTATTCCTGTTTATTAGATCATGCGATCTCATTTCTTATTTTTGAATGCTTTTTACTACCTGTGGTTTGTATGTTTTATTGATGCATTGTAGATTTTGGAGAATAATGTCTGTTGTATTACCTGGAAAAAGTTTCAAGTGGCTATTTTGGGGCTCATTTTAGCATTTGTGTGAGGACAAATCAGGGGTTTTACTGAACAGACTCCAGCAGTGCAGGGATGCCTTCCATATTCAGAGGTGCCCTGGAGCTGTGTTTAACTTTAAACAGTTATCTGGGTCCCACAGAAAAATGATGTGCTGGAGTGTTTGATTCTGCCTTGTAAACAAAGGTGTCTAGTGCCATCTGAGATGACCTGAGAGATTTAAATGTGGTTGACATATCTGACAAAGAGCCTACAGGAGATATGTGCCACTCTGGACTTATAGATGGACATCAGGCAGGATATCCTAAAGCAATTCAAATGGATGTTGACTTCCTGTCAAGAAGGAGTCAGCAAGGAGCAAATGAACTGAACCCATTGTGTCAATACCTTGTGCACTGAAATTACACTTATTGAAAGGTTAGGCTCTGAGCACTTTCATATATATAAAGGGTGTGAAACGTGGAAATGTATGCTTCTGGAAGAGAACCTATTTTAATGAAATATACAGAATGACAGAATATGAAGGTGTGAAGAGTAATTTAGAAAGAGAGGCTAATTCTGTACATCTGAAATGTTTCAGAGGTTGAAAGATTTGGGATTAAAGGAAATTAACCACCAGTAGACAAAGAAAAAATAATCCCCAAAGCAGTTTTAAGAACTCAGTGAAAAGTGACATAGAAAGGATGTTAAAATGACTCTAAACTGCTGCTATTACCATCCTGATGGAATGAAAAATATGAAACTAAATTTGTCTCCCCAGGACAGACTGATACAGTAACCCTGATGAAAGAGTGTCAAACTTTATTTAGTACAGTTTCCTTAGAAACAAATTTGGATGTGAATTTTTGAGTACCAGGGCCTCATAGCTGTTCCTTTTCTTCAGCTGCTGTAGGGGTCATGGAAGAAAGACCTGTAGGCTCGCAGAACATTTGGCTGCTGGAAAAATTATGGTATTCTTCATTAACTACATCAGTAAAAAGAAACACTAGTCAATGAAGAACAAGAGTGCTTTTGTTTTGTTTTGTTTTTCTTTTTCCCAGAACATTGGCAGCACCCTTTTTTTCTTTTAATTAAATTCAAACTAGGCCAAAAGAAGAAGTGGAGTTTGAAACAGATTCTGGACAAAATTTATTTGTCCTCTTACACATAAGTCTAAATTTCATAGTTTATGTGAAATAGGTTTGCTACTTTGTTTGCGAGTTCCTCTCAGAAATAGTAATTGTTCATGTTTTACATAGGAAATGGAAGTATGCAACTTTGCAGTATTTAGTGATAATCATAAAAAATGAAACTGGAAATTTGATGGTATTCTATGTCAGTGCCATGTATTGTCCAAAGCACACTGTAAAATATGCAGTGTTTGTTACTTTTTTCAAAAACCAAGTTTAAAGAAGAAATGAACTTCAAAACTGGAGAGTAATGGAAAGTGATATTTTGAATACTATCTCATAACAACATCAGAGAAGCCAGAATTAATCTCTAAGCTACAAAATAATTTCTTAAACTTCTACCAGTTCAAACTGGTGAAGGATAAATGTGAAAAAACTGTTCTGAGATAATGTACTTCAAATGACATGTCCTTACAAAAGGATATATATATATATAAGGATTTTAAAACTGAGAAAGCAATGAATTCTTTTGCAATGACTGTAAAGTTATGTCCTTCAGAATTGTTTTGCAAAGTTTCAAATTGTTTCGAGACATAGACTGTTAGAAATACATCAGTTTCCAAAGAAAATCTTGGTTCTGGAATGAAAGCACTTGCAAAAGGCATACATAAATTTAAAAATAATCAGTGAAACACAAGGAGCCTAAAGACAGGTTTTCCTTATTGTGCATAAAAAAGCTGTGATATAAAATCAAAGTAAATTAAGTGTTTTTGTAATATTTTTGATACTTGAATTAAAAGAAAAAAAATCATATTTTTCTTATTGCAATGCATTGTTTAGACATTTGTCTTTCTAAGTACATCATTCAAATGGGCACTGAGGATAATACAGAGAGCACTGTTAGCTGGGAAAGAGATTCTATGGAATGTTTCAGTAGAAAATAAGTGTTTATGCTCTAGTTCTGGCCAGATCCCAGTTTACATTTTCCTTTTATATTCTACAGTTGCAAACTTTTGACCTTGCAAAGGAAGAAATTTTTCTCTGTTTCTTTTTGTGCAAACTGGTTTATTGGGCTATGGCAGATCAGATGCCACATTTCATCTAACAAGTACTAGGATTTCATTACTAGACAGAAATATGTAGCATGCTTTGGGATACTTGGAAAGGAAATTACTACTTAGCTACTAAATGTTATTAAATTATTCCTGATTTTAACTGTATATATTTCAATTCCCCTAGATATTCTGGAGTGCATGAACGTAAGCTAGATTTCCTCTAACTTATTTGTACAAGTTATCATTATTTCAAAAGCAGCTCTAAGAACATGTGCAAAATCTGTTTTCTGTTTCTGACCAGCCAATCTTTTGCATGGTTGATAATAGTTTGCAAACTTGGTACCCTGTTATTTAGCTGAACCTAAAACATCTGTACCGGGCTGAAAATGACTTCTGTTGCATAAATGCAGACACATTGAGAAACTTCTTAAACAAAAAAAGAAGGTATAGGAGAAATTGTTCCATGCAAGAGGAATACTTCCATTGCAGCCCACTGGGAGATCCATCCCAGCCGCCAGCCTGGGGTTCCCCGTTTCTGGTGCAGGATGCGGTAGGATGCTGCTTTCCAGACCCACCACGAGCCTGCCCAGCCTGCCCCCAGGGGGTTCCATGGCTCCTGACAGCCTGGAGCAGAGAGCAAACCCAAGGCAGGAAGTTGACAGTGGCACATTGTATTCTTCTGCCACTCCTGCTCTATCATCAGTGCCTTACGCTGCATGGACGTGCGCAAACCAAGCCGGGTGTGTGCATCCAACTTGTCTGAAATCAGACGTGAAGTCTAGAAACCACAGATGGCTTCAAATATCACTGCCTTAAATGTATTTCCATAGAAATCAGGAGCAACAACTACTCCTGTAAATAAACTTTGCAATTCAATAATTATAATGTGAATTTTTCCATGTAATTAAAACTCAAAATCAAAGAGCTGAAATATAGGATTTTTAGAACTTAAAAAAATTTCTTTGATGTAAATTCATCTGCTTGTACACATGCAGAATGACACTTCCGACCTGACCACACACTTAGGATCCCTGCTACATTCAGTGATTATGGTTGCAGAAATTTTAAGCATTTATATTGAAAGAAAAGAGAAAATAAGGTAAAGTTCTTATGACTAAAGTTAAAAAGCCCCCAAAACTAGGGAGATGTGTATTATTTTCCTATCTTTCATTCTCTTCTGAACAAAGTTCTGTACGTCAATATTTGCAATGCTTTTTCTTTACCATAGAGAAGCAACTTGAAGCCATATTTTCAGAATTTCTGGGATCTTCCATTGCATTTTAAACTAATTGAACTTGTGCTTTGAATGTATTTTAATGTATAAAAATGCTTAGAGAGCTAAAAAACCAAGTTCATTCTTTTGCATACTTGACAAACAAAACTAACAATTTTTTTTCCTAATTTTGGTTTACATCTCTACTTATAAACACAAGAAAGGGAAAAACTAGTGCCACCTAATTTCAAGGGTCTCTGTGGAAATGCATTTGTACATCTAGGAAGTGTTTTGATGTTATAATAGTAGTTTTTAAAACTTTTTTTTATAAAAACACTACAAATTAATGACTTTTATATGAAATGCAGTTTTGGATAATACATGGCAAATGAGGTCTAGTTAAAAAAAATCTTGAAAAAGCTGACAAAAAGATACAAACAAAATTAGTGTTTGCAGTGGGAAAAACAATAATTACATTTAACTGACACACAGATGGAAAAACTTAAAACTGTGTTAAGAATTTACCTGTTTTTCATCTGTTTACAGCTCAATTCAACTTTAACATTCTTACAAAGTAGAACCAAGTAATTTAAATTAGTATGTAAAGATGAAGAAAGTAAAGAAAGCTTTTTAAAAAGTTTAATGGAATAAAAATATAATTCCATTAAAATTATTATTTACTAAAATATTTTTCATAGTTTCTAAAGTCAGTCATCTGGCAATATTAAAAAGGTACTCCTTACAAGGTACCAATTTTAATTTCAAAATCATAGGATTAGTTCATAATTGCTTGAAGTTGGAACATTATTTCAGTTACCAGCAATCAGCTGTTTAAAAATAGTGTCCCTAAATCATAGATCTATATTTTTTCTGGACCATTTTCCCCTTAAAAATTGACTTGACATTTAAAACATCAGCTTTTTCACAGTGTGCATCCCATCTGCAATTATGCTGCAGCCCACTCAGCTCTGTCCTTGTAATAGCAATAAACCTATTAAAAAAACACCTGCAGATGGATAAAATGGACAGCTACCCAGCACACACACAAAAAAGGGAAAAAGATAGAAACAACAAAAGAGAAAATATATCTTAAGTAACCAGACATTCTTACAGACGCCAATTCCACCGTAGGGTGTGGAGTATAGTGTTTGTGCAAGAAAGGCATATTACATACTGAACTCTCTTCCCTCCTTGGGTAATTACAGGCACCAACAGTAATCAGCCTCTCCTTCATACAAGAATGCTAACATAGTGGAAGCAGTCATTTAATATTGTCTCATATGCTTCATTTGTAACATGGAAGAGCAAACTAGTGAGAGTGCTTGTGTCCTGTGTCAAAACTGGATAAAGCCTTATGTTAGGGAATGAGGATAAAAGGCCTGGGTTACGTTGCTTATAATTTTATTTGGATAGTAGCCATTTCAAAGGCTCTAAAATGCTTCACGGGTCATGGTAGATGTGTTTGATCAACCTGTTTACGTACAAATTTTATACTCATTCAGTTTCTAGCATGACTCCTAATTTACAGCGGCATACAGAGGGAATGAGAGCAAGTAAACCTGCAGTGTGTTCTGGGACCCTGTGTCTACACAAGTTGTGGTACCTGGGCCAGCTCATTTAAAGGTTTTTTTAATTCTTCTATTCTACAGAGCCACCAGTTGTGTAACTTGTATGAAGACACAATCTCCACTTTACCTTCTTGCTTCTGCATTGATTTATAAATCTCATTATGCAATTTATGAATTCATATAAAAACTGAAAAAACCTGAAAATGTAGTTCCAAGGAAATTTACATATATGCAAGTCTTTTCATGAGCAATGCAAATTGTCAACTTTTGTTTAATTGATTCTGTGCTTTCTATTTGCATTCACCTACACTGAAGAAGCTTTAATATTTTCAGTTGCTGTGGAGATTATAACATCTTCCTTTTGCATATGCTCATGTATTTATTATTATACAACAACAACAGGAATAACTAGAATAATAAACAAAAGAATAACAACAAGAATAACAAGAATAGTAGTGCAGTACAATCATTCTGAAGCCTTTACCTAAAAGGAGATATTTTGTGCCTCTCTCATCCAGTCCCAAATGAGAATTTTCATAAAATCTGTAGAAATTTAGGCTGAAATGTGTTTTGAATTCACATACATTTTCAAAACCTGAAAGGCAGAACCTGAGAGTCAAGATGTGGTACATAGGAAACAAGAAACTAGTCTAAACTGAAAAGAAACTATACATCAATTTTGTTTTCTGCTCAAAAGTTTTAAAATCACATCCGACTTTATTAACATCTTGAAGAAAACTTTCATTGCAAGCTAAAATATTAAAGAAGAACATCCCTAAAGTGCTGCTGAATAAGCATGAATTTTCTTGCTCTAAGTTGCTTGTCTAATTCAGAAGGTGGTGGCAGGCAGCCAAACTTCCTTCCTAGATGTTAAGACTATACCATAAAGTATCCTTAATGTAGTTTTCAACTCTTCTGTTTATCTCCCTGGGGATAAAAGAACCTACTGTTTTGAAGTGTCAGATTTTATACTGTGTTGCAGTGAGTTATTTTTATTTATCTTCCATTCTATATTTTTCTGAGGCATATATAAAAGCAATCTTCAAAGAGCTATTCCTACTATTTCAGCTTTTTTAATTTTTAAGTTTTATTTTGAAGAACCATGCAGAAAAAAACCCATACATGGCTTATGTCCTGGTAATTATACTCAGACAACAAATATTTTGTTCATAATTTTTTTTTTGCCTTTGGAAGACAAAAAGAATCTGCTATTCTAAATCAGATTTTAAATGGTACTGCATTCTACTTGAGAGCAGAAGATGTCGCATTTAACTACAACTTCCTTCCTATGCTGTGTAGATAAGAAATATCCATGTTGTTTCCTGTTTAATTGCCTGCAAAGGTTTGAGGGTACTGAGATGGTCTAAGGCCAAGTCTCTCCCGTGCTTAGGCTCTCCCCAGTCCAGCAGCAGATGTAGAGCTGCCAGCAGTCAGGAAAGGAATGGCAATGTCCTGAATGCATGCCATAAAACCTGGTGTTGCCCACAGTATGCAAGGGTTTTCAGGAAATATATGACTGGCATAATGCCCTTTTGTGATCCCCTATCATTAAAAGTGACAGATATGTTGCACACGGGTAGGCAGTTCTAATGTGATGTCCATGAGGAGTTGCTCTTTGGCAAGAGAATCCTCTATGGACCTCCAGCCCAAACCATCCCTAGTGATTTATTTAAATCGTTGAGGAAAAAAAAAAAAAAAAAAGAAAAAGAGGCAGCCCAAAGTCATACCAATGAAAAGTCCTTCCTGCTCAACTTTAATGGACAAAAAACATGATTTCTCAAAATTCTAATTTCCTTGGGAGCCATGAAGCTGAATTTCCATCAGAAAGTCATTAAATTAGGAATTGTCTAAATATAAATATAAAGTAGAACTTTTAGCTGCTTATGCAGCTGAGACCTGCAAATCTCTTCGAGATATATTTAATTTGAATAAGAACTACTGAAAACAAAGAGAATTCCTCTGAGAAATTTTTTAAGGAGGTTTTAAGGACTCATAAAGTAGTTTGCAGGAGAAAATAGTAGTCTTTCTCTAGAAGTCAAGGTAGAAAATCAGTGTCTGATTCATCAGTGACTTTATTTGAACTCTGAATTGGCAGCATGGCAGATCCTTGAATAAGTAGATTTCTTCACTCATTTATAGGCACGTATTTAAGCGTATGTAGCAGAGCAGGAATAGAAGCACTGATCTTGGCTTTGGCTCCATAAAGGTGCTTTGGGGAAAAAAGTAGGACAGAGAAATTTTGGGAAATATTGTTAAAATATAGACAGAATAAAAGGTGGGAAAATACAGATTTATCTGTAGCAATTGTTAGGAACTGTGATGGAGCTATTATAAGCTAGGATATAATATGATCTCTTCCTATTTAGCCTTCTTACGTATATACATTTTTAAAATTTCATTTTACTATCTCTTAATTGTGCACAGATTGTCAAAAGCAGAGTTATTTTAAGCATTTTGTTTTTATATTTTATAAACAGTGCAATTAGAAAGAGATGTTACTAGAGGCCTTAATGTAAAATCTCAAATTACAATCACATCCCTCATCCTTGAACTTGACGTAGCACACCAGCACTCACTGCAGAGAAGACTGAGAAGCTGAACTCTGCTTTGTAATAATAAATTATTAAACTGCCCCCTTGCAGCTCTTCCAGATATTGGTGGTAATGATTATCAAGCTTTTCTGGGTTAATATAATTTTCCTTCATGAAAATGGCTTATATCTCCTTTGACTTCCTAGCATTCTTATTTTTATGCATTTTGCTAGTTCCATAATTTTTGAAAATTCTTCCCTCATTTGCTATTTTAATCTATGCTATTCCCTACTGTGTCATTGTACTTCTCTCTGCTCCTGTGCCATGCTGTCCTCAGGCTAACATGAATAGCATTATGTACATCTCTGAGGTTAGATGCAAATCTAGACTAACATCATCTTGTGAACATGGCCTGTAACACCTCTCTTATGTCTGTTCAAAATGTTCAGATAGGGAAAAGTGGGATAAACGTAATGCCAGTTGCTGTTCTACAAGGAATAATACATATTCTCATACCAAAAGATACAGGACATGCTTATCTATGTGTGTGTCTGACACTTGCATCCAACAGGGAGTAAGGCCCCTTGATGAAGGAACTGGGGTCCAGATGCACAGACATTTAGGGACCAAGCCCCAGTTGGTGCTTAGAGGATGGGATGGGGAGCACAGCATTGCTTATTGTTATAGGAAAAGCATTGAGAAGCAGTCATTTCAAACAGACTGAAACCTCAAAGATGGAGAGCCAAAGCCTGGCCTTAGATAAGAAGTAATGTTGAGCCACTTGCATCTGAAGCTTCTATCAAAGGAAAGAGTTCACAGATTCATGTGGACTAAAATGTCCTGACACAACCCACAGCAAAACATGCCAGTCAGTGAGTGTAGGCAGGGGCATGGCAGGGACTCCCAGAGAAGGCTGTGCCCCAAAGGAAGCGAGGATGGCAGCAAGGCAGCTGGAGTAGTTGGCTCACCTGCAAGGTGTCAGTCAGCATGTTGAAAAAGGAAACTCAGGGTCAGACTTAAATCTGGAAAGAGGTATCAGGGCCAGTCTGAGGCCAGTGATAGTTCAGCAAGTCTACTGTGATGAGTCAAGGTTGCATTAGGAAGTCATGGTCAGGTCTGGGTCAGGCAGGTAAAGTACCAGGCTCAGGTGTAACATTCCAGCTGCGGTGCAGCTCAGGACCAAGCTCCAGAGCTGCTGACTAAACAAGGCTCCTATGGAAAAAGCAATTAAAACCCTTGTTTCTATCTCACTTCCCAGAAGCTCTTAGTGAGGAAGCTGACATTGGCCTTGGCTAGCTGAAGTCCTTAATTTATCTTAACCAAACTCATGGAACTGGAGATGCATTCTGGACTCTGTCAGGAAGAGTTTTAGCCTCTGTTGAGTCAGTGGATTGTTTAGTAAATCATGGGATATCGTATCAAGTCTAGACAGTTAATCTTATCTTGATATCTTACCAAGTCTAGTCTTATCAAGTCTATCATTTGGATGTCTGAAGAAGACTGATACATATCTTAGTTAAGAAGCACAGCCAGAGTAACTCCTGGATAAAAGTGGATAAAATCAGCTTTGGGACAAGACATTTAAACTGCCTGAATTCCCCAGAAGAACTGAAGGGAGAACAGGTTAGCTGAGTTAACAAGCTGAGGCTTGTCCACAATGAATATCTGAGGGTAGTCCCCGAGGGCCGAGTCCTGAAATGTGTTCTGTGAAAGAAAGGACATTCTTTCTCATGGATGGGTGCTTTTATCAGAGTCTCCAAATAGAAATGCAGCCTGAAGAATGAAATCGTGACTGCCATCTTGTAAGAAGCAGGTGGCAAATCAGCTGTTTCAGAGAGCTGTTCTTATGAGGTAATCTTGACATGATCAAATTAAATGTGATTTTTCCCCTTTTGTTTATTCATCTGTGTCTTTATAAAACTTGTTACTCTATTTTCTATTCTAGCTGGTATGAATAAATTGTGACTTTTTACATTTGTCTTAACCAGGAGGTCATTTAATATTCTTCCCCTTAGGATATGAGGAATAACTGGGGACATGCAGCAAACAAACAAGGACTCAAAGAGCCACCATAGGACTTCCACTGTATCAAAAACTAGGAGTAATCACCTGTGCTAGCTGCATATATAGGGAGAAAAAGAGTTATAATTTTTTTATCAGGCTTTTTTAATCACTAAGGAGATTTTGGGATTCACCCACGACTTCATGGGTGAGTCACGGGTGGCTTTGCACTCTTGTAAAGTACTTTTTAATTTTTTCTTAAAAAAAACCCAAAAAACAATCTTTCCAGAAATTATTTCATTATGATAGGGCATAAGTCTTTCTTGCACTATATTTTTCATCTTTTCCTTTCTATTCATTCATTATTGTAATATCTCCAGAGAAAAAATAAGTGCATAGTCTCCTATATTTTTCTGAGAATCTAGGGATCACAGAGAAAGATCTAGTTCATCTTTCTTCAAAAGCAGACCTGCTTCTTAACCTGCAATTACTGCATCTCAACAAAAGTAATGAATTTAGAATATTTCAGTGCCATGCATGAATGTATGAGGCAAAAGGGGACTGAGGTTCTTAAAAAAAATATTTTGAATCCATTAGAACATAGGAACTGTGTAATCTTAGTCCAAAAATTGTTCTTACTCTGTCCAAAATAATTAGGAAAATTCTGCTTGCAGGATGAGTTTGGATTTGTATATTAAGGGTAAATAATAACTGAATTTCATGATAAATCCTTCATTTTTCTTTCCCCCCCCAAGGAAAATCACATATGGAAAATATGGGCAAGTAAAAGAATTACATTTAAGAAACGCTATTCGGAGCCCAACCTTCAGTAAATCAGTAATGGCATCACTTTTTAAATATTTCTCCCTCTTTATGACATACATCTATCCAGTTAGAAACCTGAAACAGCACAATTTAGGTTCTGTGCTCAATTACAAATAACCAGTGTGATTTCGGTACATGACATACACTATTCACAACCAGTTTGTGTGGTTTCAGACAATGCAAACAAAGAAAAAGAATTAAAGTATATTCTCAGCTCTAGAAAGAATTTCAGTGTTTCTGGACATCTTACAGGTCCAATGTAAAATTTTTGCTAGGACTTCTTTACTTTGATTTCTATTAATATAAGCATGAAAATACAAGTTTAAAAAATCATGGCTTGTACAGGGTTAAATTGCAATGGACATTGAGGAAGAACAAGCTTGAAAAAATAATATACTGGGATATACTCTTTGCTTTAGTTGACTGGTACAGACAGAACTGTATCTAGTGCCATCATCCTTGGCATCAGGGCCTCTTGTAGGCTGGCACTGAGGCACAGACACACCATGACACATACGTGGCTCTTAGTCTTGTATGTGGTTGTTTAAACTTGATAATGCATTCTATAGAGTGTTGTTTTCAGTTTGTATTGCAAATTGAAACCTTCATTGCATGAATATTTATGCCTACAAAGCCTGTTCCTGTGAATATATAAGCCATTTGAATTTTTAAGCAACTTTGACAATTATAGTTCCTCCAGGTGGTTAAATTTGAACTATTTGCCTTGACTAGACATCATATATGTTGTGTGTCTAGACATTTTAATATTGGTTTCCTTCATCAGTTTAAATGAAAAAGTAGTTTTAAGCAAGAAAATAATATTAAGGAGACTTTAATGAATTTTAATTATTCTTTAAACAAACAATAGTGGTGAAATTAATGAAAATTTCATTTCAGAATCACAGTTCTGAATGTGTGCAAACAACACTAAGTCTCAAGCACACACTAATGTTATTTTAAACTTGGAAGGTCATAGACAAGTGGATAGTTCCCATTTAAATATTCAAAACTATTAACGGGTAATATAATGTTCAGTATCTCATTTTCTATCTTGAAAACATAATATACACCTAGATGAAAATAAAAAGGCAAAGACCTGCCAAAAAAAGAAAGAAAATATTTCCAGTGATGTCACTGAAAAACAGTTGTTTAATGGATCTGTCAGATATATAGGATTTAGGAAGAATGTGTTCAGAAGAGCAGACGGTTGTATGTACACTAGGTTATTCTCAGCTCAGTCTTTTTCATAATTCTGTCCAAGAAAGTGGGTTATATTTTCATCTCAGGGGCATCAGTATATATCCAGATATACTGTTTTGCTCCGTGCTTCTATGCCCAATTTACACTGGTATTACTGTAAGTCTTGGAGTGTGATTTCCATCTTACATAAAGTGTCAAGCACAAAATTTGTAAAACAAAATTGCAAAGCAATGAAGAAAGCCAAGTTGAGCTCAGAAATATGTGTTAAATGAACTCAGTAATCAAACTGTGAGACATATTTAACATATGTTGAATTAATTTATTCTGAATTCTTTTTCCCTATTCTAAGAGACATTTTTTCCATCAGCTCTGGTGCAGTTGATTTACTATAGACTTACAGAAAATTGCATAACAGTGAGGTTTTTCTTGTTCTCTGTGCTATATTTACAATTTTTACAGAATCATATTATAATATACATGCCAGAAAAATTCTAAGAAAAAGTAATATGACATGGTGGGATGTATTCACTCATACATCTTGAGCTCTGTGAGGACATTAATCTGTACTCTTCAATCACAAATAGCTCTAGGCCTAATTTTATTTCTGTACTGAGCTGTAATGTGGTGATCCATAAATTTTTGATTTTTTGATTTGGAGCAGTTATCTTTCAATATCCTCATAGGCCTCACAGAATTTGGAAATGTAGCAAACCTTCCTTCTCTCGATGACTACATCTCTATACCTAACTTTTATCTAGTCTAGCTGTGACCCTATCCGTAGCCTCTAAATATTAAACTATTCTTTGTGACTTGAATGTCCAGATTAGTTTCGTGGGCTTTGCAAAACACAGCAGTAAATTGAGGTCTTTGTCCCAAAAGGTATGCTGTTCCTAACCTTTAAAATACTTTTAATAGAAACCTACTGTCACATCCAAAGTATAGCCCACAATAAAGCTGTTGTAATGTCAAACAACAGTCCTTAATTTAGCCTTTTCTAATTTGGCAATAAGCCTATTCTTTTTCTCCCGAGATTAAATGTAATTGTACTGTCAATACTAACTACAGCATCAGTGGCTCATGGTCAAGAAAATTCTGAGCCATTCCTTACCAGTTTTGAGTTCTGGCTATTGCATAATGATGAATGGACACTTTTCATGCAGTTGTGTGTGCGCACATCTGTTCTTAAACCAGTTCTGTCTCCATTCTTAGCAGTCATTCCCTGGCAAAAACCCAGTCAGAGGTTGCCCACACATCCCATTCTGGCTTCAGACATTTAGCAGGATGAAGACATTGTCTTCTGAACAATCCATAATTTTAAATGCAAACCTCACTTTAACCTCAACCACTGTGATTCATCTTAATCTAATATTAATACCAATATTTCCAGTGAAAGGCTCTCCATACAGGTTTGCCAAAACTGTGGAAGAAACAGAAGACAATGATACCTTCAGTTCCAGGGCCCTTGGCTCATTAGTTGTGCTCAAGAGTAGTATCAGATTTTGCATTCAAATTAGGATGTAAACTAGAGCCATAGTTCAGTGTTTTAGGGGTACAATTTAAACTCTGGAAAATGTGCAGAAAATTCAGTGCATTATGGCCTTTCCTTTTACTCCCAACTCTGACAGCCTTAGCTACATACTGAATTAGGAATAATTTTTCATGTTTGCAGGTTAACTCCCACTCACCCTTTCTTTTGTAGTGATGGACACTGTTGATGGTGCTGAGTGCAGAGGCAATGACCCATCCCTTCCACATTGTCTTCAAGGTCTGCTAGGTGGCTTGGCAATTGATGATGTAATGTCTTCCCCGACATTTGGATATGCAGGAGTTCAACAAAACTGCAGCTGGCACGCCGTTGCAGCTGTTTAGGTGTCTGTAAGCCCTTGCTTCAGGAGCAGCTTTGGAACAGCAGAAGCTAGACCTCAAATTCCAGTTTACTGGTATGACAGTAGTATCAATGTCAATTCTTCCATTTCTGGCAGAATAGAAGGTACCCCATATAGGTTCTTGGTTTTTTTCATCTGCAGTTGTGAGAAACATTTAAAAATTTGAACTTTAAATTTTGAATGTTGGGTTTTATTTCCCACCTTAAAAAATGAGGTGTTTGAAAACTGAAATAGAGCACAAGGAAAGTCTGAGCTAATTTTCATCTCTAATTCTTTTTATACAAATGTGTAACATTTAAAGGACATGAGGACAATTCATAGCACATTTTTCTTTATTTGTTATTTCCGAAGAAATTGCAAAATACTGGGATTTAAAAAAAAATTAAATTTTAAATTTAAAAATATAAGGAGCACAGTGCACATTTTTTGGAAACCTGAACTCTCTTAGACTTTATAGGTCTTATTTTGCAGAGAATGGAGACAAAGGCTGTGAGCTGTCAGGTATACAGTGATTCTCCTAATGAAATCTAATTTAGGAAAAAAACACCTCCATATAACCTTTTTTTGATAGACTAGGAAATCAGTTGCTCACATAGATTGCCCCATTCTTGGTTTTCTTACTATGAAGACATTTCTGGCTGATTTGTTCAATTGTTTTTAATTTTTAATAATTTTTTTAAACATGTAATTGACAGAAATCAAGCTCAGGGAGACACTTAAGGTCATGGTTTGATAATCCTTTTCAAGTTCATAGTGCTTCGCTCAATGGTTTATGAAAGGAAATTGTCTTTGTTACGATGAAATGTAGTGTATATGTAAGAAAGGCACCTGAATATAGACATAAAGGAAGCAGGGCTTCTGGAAAGAAACAATAGTTTTTATTAACCAGCAGATAAACTTGAAAAAAATCAGACAAGCCTGGACTTACTGCCTTTTTCGCAAGGCTTCAAAGAAGAAAACAGTCTGAGCAAAATGGTTGCAATGTCATTGCTTCCTTATTTTAAAGAAAATGTCTTACTCTCAAAACTTGATTGGCTTCAGTTTTCAGCTATTGCTTTTGTTAGCTAAACAAAAAAAACAGCTACTTGCAAAGATGCTTTTTGTCAATCCTTGTAGGCTCCAATGAAGTAATTTCATAACATCCCTTTGAAAAGCTATATAAATGAACATATTGGATTTCTTTTACTGAAGTGGTATTACTGAAAGTTTACAGATAGTAAATCTGACTTCTTGGGTTTGTGGTTAATGAGCACATTCTGCAGATCATGTATTTTGAGAAAGACATTACAAGAGAAGATTTTAAATCCTTTTCTCTGAATAGAAGTACCTAGTCAACTGTGGTCAGTCTCACAGAGCCTCTGTGACAACGTAACAGCACTTGGTGAGACAGATATTTGGAAAAGACATTAAGAGGCATAAACCACCCACACACTGTTTTGTGACAGATCTTATAAAAAGGGAGTTCAATGCTGACTTCAGTGGGGCTAATATTTAGTTTCAAGATAAGAATAAGTAAAATTGAAATGAAAATTCTGAGTGGCATTTTGAAAGATCTGTTTGACATCCTGTGTCTTGTTTATTTTTTCTGATGAGAAAGAACATTATCTTGTAACAGGGAACAATTTCTAAATGTCAGTGATTTTTCTTCTCTTTTGGAACACAGACAATGTCAAACTAGGTTTGCAAAAAATTCTGGTAAATCAGTGTCAGATATATATTTGGCATAGCTAAACTCAGAAATTGGATTTCTTATTGTACCCCCAACAAGCAGAATAATAAACAGACCCCCATGTACTAACAAGGAATGCTTTGGCATTCTGAATTCCTGAAAGTGAAAGAACTTAGGAAGAGCAAGACCAGGCAGCTGAAAGCAGGCTGTAAGGTGAATATTATAGGTGAAATAGAACAGCTGAAGTAGTCCCAGGAAATAATTCTGCTGTTCTTTGGGACTATGTACTTTCAAAATCAAAACTGCTCTCTTAGGCCTCTGCATTGCCCATTGCTAGGCATTGGACATGTCTATGTTAGAAAAAGGCCCAGAATACCACTGTAGGCACACTTCTTTGTTAAGTCTCTTTCCTGCTATATCTCATTAAGATTACTTGTTTTTCCTTCTAATTCTACTTTTGAAAGGGAGCAAACAAAAATTTAAAAAAGAATTCTTTTTCTTCCAAGGTGAGCAGACCATTAATGGACACGTGGATGGAATAGTTACTGGGGTCAATGTGTAAATAGATGTGATATTGAAAAATAACTCCTATAGATTTCCTCTATAGGGAAGCTCTTACTTTGAAGTGCAGTGCTTACCATTACCAAAACTGGAAGAGGAAGTAAAAAACCAAATCTCAGGGGAAAATTAATTAAAAAAAAAAGCAAAAGTTGAATCCCAAATCAAAGCCTCCTGTGATATTTTTTTTTGTAGGTTTCTATCCAGTTAGTTCAGATAAAAAAACTTGGGAATTTTACTTCTTTTATGATGAGTAACTGACCTAAACCCAAAAAGAGAACAGAGCAATCAAGGTCAATATCTAAACAGATAAACTTTGAATGTGAAAGCTAAAAAGGCTTAACAAAGGTGAAATCTGCTTTAAACTATTACCTATATTTGCAAAACAATTCAAACAACTATTGCCATGAATTAAAATTTCAGTGCATCAACAATGTCAATTTGCTTCAAACTTAATATTTACTGAAGATTGGTAATTTCATAATAAATATTGTGATGGTCATTGTACCTACATTTTTCATCATATTTTTAATTTCTTTTTTTATGGTTTAAATTGGTGTTCACAAAGTGATAGCTAAAGTTTTAGTCTCATTAACAATAGCATATTAATAATTACAAGGTTGGTCATGGTTAATTACTACTCTTCATTAAACACAACACATCAGGAAACTGTGGAGGGCTTCTGAAGAGTGTATATCCCATCACTGCTACTCAGTGACCTAAATCAACCTTAATCCAAAGTCTGCTGTGATGGAGTTGCTAGTCTTCTGTATCTGAGCAATTAGCACAGAAAGAAAAGGCACATGCTCAAAGCTCCATGCATACAGACACAGCAGAAGTGTTCTCACAGCACTCATGGTGTGAAGGACCCTTAGTGAGCTGGCAAGAATTGTGCATGGCTGAGCTGAGCAGAAAAGCTCCTCAGGGAAAGAAGAGGTAGGACTGGGTGAAAGAATGAAACTGGTAGGCATGACATGTTAATGGGCTGTGTCAGAGCCATCTGAGGTTTGGGGAAGATAATTGCAACTTGAGAATAAAGTAATCTTTTTTTCTGTTCAGGACAATGTTCTTTGGAGCTGTCTAAGAACACTTAGTAAAGCAAAGAAGTCAAAGAAGAGTCCTGGAGATGAGCTTTTTCAGTCCAACAACTCACCGACTCCAACTAGCTGTTTTAGCCTTAAATGAAGAGACTATCAGATCAGCTTCCAAAAGGAATTTTGACTTGTAAAAATACAATTATTTTTACATTATTTCACTGCTGGTCATTTAGTTCATGCAAGATAAGAAATGAGCCTGCCTCTTTCACCTGCATTCCAAGTAGCAAGATGGAAGAAAATTCTGAGATTCTCTCTGATTTAAAGATCAAGGAGAGGCTCTGTTTGTTTGTTTGTTTCTTTGTTTTAATTTCCCAGCCAAGTGACTTCCAAAGGTTAGAGTTTCTAAATGGCTAATGCCCCTATTGCAAGCATCCTTTCATGATTGTAACTAATTTTACATCTCTGCTCTGTTTTGCTGTCCTCCTTTTCTTTTCTGCCTTTAAATAAAAGAATTTAACCTTACTAGGGTGAACAGGTTGTGTCAACTAATAACATGAGCAATTAAAAAGCATGCAACAACAAAGGAATGACCTGTAGTCTCAAGGACGGGTGGGAAGTGTTACACCTTTTTAACTGTACTACTGATAATTAACATTTTGTACCTTAGGTGGCTTTCTGAGCAGGTTATGTATGCAGCAATATCATGGGATTATACTATTTTTGACAATTATTTTTATTTCTCTCCCTCTGCCTTCATTTGTGACACACACACACACACACACACACACACACCCCCCCCCACACACGTATATATCATTAAGTCTAATTCTGTTTCCTACTCCAAAGCCTATAAAAACTGATACAATCATAATGGATTTGACAAACTACTTGGAAACCTTTCACAGGATCCAGCACACTGCGGAAACACAAAATGAAGCTCTTTTGCAAGCTGTCCTGTCTCTGGAACTACAAGGGAAGGTGGCAATATAGGTCCAGCACCTGTAACCCTTACAAGATAGTACAACCAAAATGAAGAATCAGATGGAAAGCAGCTTTGCTACCTATTTTTGAAAAACAAAACCAGTATTTTTCTTCTTGGTTACCTACAGGTTTATTATGTACATGCTACTGTTTCTGTCAAAAATAACAAAGCATCTATTGACAAGAAGATGGTAATATAAGAGGAAAATTTTCCCCACTGTTTCCTACATGCCAGCCTCATAGATTTTTCAGATAAATAATGGCAAAAATGTCCAAAATATATGCATATATATATCCCATATATGTGTGGGTTAGGGAATTGGGGAGAGATGGAGAGAGAGTTCTACATCACTGAGCAAAGCACAGCTACCTTAAAAGTGTAGAGATAAAAAAAATCATCCATTTTTTCTGTGACTGATTTGCACAAGTTCCCATTCGAGCACATATATAGCAGTGAACAGTATATCTGTACATACATTGCACCAGAGAGGAAATGTATAAATTTAAAGACTATTATACTTGCCCCCCATGAGGTCTGCTTCTCTGTTTCTGGAAAGACTGCAGAGTTGGCAGTAGAGACTGTCTTATTCCTGTGTGTATGAGCCAACACACTGAATACCCATGTTTCTCCACAGTATTAAGCAGTAACAACAGTGGCAGAAGGACAGAGTGTTTGGGAGAGATCTGCTGTTTAATCCTACAGGGTTTACAAGGCCACTTTTTTCAATGACAAAGACTGATTTAATGAAGCTGTTATAATTCTAAAGCTCAATTTTACTAGACACTCTTTTTTTCTTATGAACTTACAATGTGAAACTCTTGCAGTACAAGGCAGAGAGCATTACTTTGATATTGACTCTCAGGTGTACAACATTCCACTACAATGAAATTTCTGGGGTAAAAATGTAAAAAATAAGGTGATTTATGATGTTTTGATCTATAGAAATAAGAAGAATAGAAAAAAAATGAGGGATGGATATGTGTATTGTTTGTTATACTCACTAAATTTTATACTGAAGAACGACAGAAAAATTTTATTTAATAAAAGGATTTATAGATTGTAATGATGAACATCAATATGCCAGCCACTGTCATATCTCCTCTAGGTCTACAGTACATAATTCTGCCCAGTTCTCCTAAATAGGGATAAAAGAAATCAGATGCCTCAGAACAGGAGGCAAAGCAGCAAGAAAGCTAAGAGAATCAATAAACTAGTGAAAAAGAAATACAGTGGGCAAAAGCAGGTATTTTCCCTGTACCAGTGTCCATCTTTTAGCTATGATAGATAACTATGTTTCCTTGGGTATTTTATTTTATTTTTTTCTTTTTTTATTAGCAGAGAAGGTTTAACTTACTGTTTAAATACAGGACAAAAGATGGTCTTTATTTGACCTCTCTCAATTAATTGAAAAGTAGGGACAGTGGCCAGCCATGAGACAGGAAAAGTAGCTATGTGGTCCTGTTCTAAAATAAATATTTTATGCCCACTAATCCTTCAGGAAGAATCACTTAATTTGATTAAGTTTTTGGGCTGGTTTGGTTTTTCATTTCTTTTTGAGAGCGTTACAGAGTCTTCATCTGTCTCTTATTAATGTTATCCCACCTTGCAGAAGAATAATAGAAACTTGTCTATATAATTTTCTGATTTGGATGCTCACCCAGAGGGAGAAAGGTATTACTCCTAAACTAATTCCTGTATTTTGCTTCCTGCAATCAGTGCAAACATCTTTGGCAGAGGTATCATAATACTGCTCTATCAGACATGTCTTTTTGCAAAATTTGAGAGTTATACTCTAAATACAATACATTCATTGAATATATTAAAAATAGTTTGATTTCATAGAAATCACAATGTAGGCAAACAACAGCCCAAGCCACAATGGAAAGGTGGCATCTAGTCTGTCCTTATAAAAGAGATAAAAATTTATTAAATCCAGTAAAACCTTTGATAAATTGTTGCCATCCTAAAGTATCTGCAAGAAAGGATTGCAGGTTTAAGGATCTTCTCAGTTTTAATGTCTTGATTGTTTTATTAAATGCCACTCCAGTAAATTAGAATGAGAGCAGTCATGGTGTCAGTTTCTAATGTGGAAATCACATCAGTGGTGGAATCAGATCACACTGAGGTTTTGGATCTGAGAAGGTGAATGAGTGCTGGGATAAGGACCCTGCTGAGACCTGTACAGCTTTGGCTAGCACTCCAAACCAGATAATAAGGTCAGGTGCCAACAGAAGAGGAAATGCAGATGCTAAGATTTAAATGGTTTTCTAAGGTTACTCTTCCGGATCTGGAAGAAATTTAAGTTCCTAATTCTCCATATAAGAAGCCATATTTGTAATTCTCATTCTTTTGATCCTCCTATAGCAGGGTTTTAGATATAAGAGGAATGATTTTTTAAAGCAAAATTGTTGTTCCCATTTGCTACCCGTCTGTTTGCACTGCAGAGCATTTTCAGAGCACACAAGATGAATTCCCTTCAAATGGAACTCAACTGCACTTCCAAGGAGAGTACCCAGTGAGCCTGAAATTGCTAATAGATATTAGATAAGATTTGACTAGAGCTAGTTTAAAATAAACCTTTAGAGATACATTTAGTATAGGTGCCACGTCCTCAATTTCAATTGGTTTTGTCCTTGAAACTTGCTTCAACTAGGTGCTGAGGTGGAAATAACCTATCCAAATCCTGGATCAGATTCTTTTGTTTTCTGCAACAGTTCCAGCATTAACATAATAAATACATTGTGGTATGGTATGTCTCATGAATATCTAGGAAAACTCTCATGTCTCTTATTCTGGCCCTCTCCCACCACCACAAATGAGGGCTTGTCACCATTAGCTGTCTTGGTTTAGAGTGATCCAACATGTTTTGGGTTTTTTTCTCACTTTAATACTTCCTTTCTTTAAGCATCTGAAAGATAAATCTATGTTTTCAATAAATTAAACAACAGCAATAAATAGCTACTTTATATTTTTTCATAGATTTTGCCAAATAACATATGTTCCTAAATTTGGCGTAAATTTTATCTTCTGGCTTCTGTTAAAAAAGAACAGAATGTAATAATGGGGCTTTTGGCTTACTTAAACACACATTCATCTAATTTGTATTGCTTGCACAGACTGAGGTATTTCTTATTCCCTTTTCACTGAAATTGGTAATCTCTTGGACTGCCTAGACATGATCTAGCTGGACTTGTTTTGAACAGGGCTTTGCACTAAACGGCCTCCAGAGTTCCTTCCTAACTTAAATCATGCTATGATGCTATGATTTTGTGGCATAGCAGTATTCATCTCAGTTGTACCTGAGATGTAGAGGAACAACTCCATTTATTGCATAGCATTCCTACTAATATTTTTACTTTTCTGTTTTTTTCCTAATGCAGTTGAAATAACGGACATCTCATCATCAAACCTGAGCTTAACATCATGATCACTTGCATATATGAAGCAAAGAGCACCTTCTGAAGGAAGAGTCTGGAAAGAAGCTGCAGTATAATCATGTGACTTGCTGAAACAATTTTAGACAGAGATTTTTACATTTATTATTGTAAAAAGAACAGTATAAAATAACATATCAGCCTAGGTAGCTTTTTCAGTGAAGTTGTAATGATTCTCTACTAGAAATTGCCTCTTTAGCACAAATTTAAAGTGTACTGAAATTGTTTCATAGTCAAAAATAAAATAAAGGTAGCCTTTCTAAGGGTTACTGATTAAATAATGTGGATATGTTAAACTGATCCATATTGACTGCACTAACATTTTTGACCAGTTTCAAACTACCTCTAATTATAAAAAATCACGATTATGCCCTCAATAGTCAACAGCATATTTTTTTGTCTGATTTCATTCATATAGGAAAATTAATAAAGCACATTTTCAGTAAAAGTGTTAAATTATTACATATACCTTCCCTTAATTAACACTATTGGAGTTCTACAACAACTTTCCTGCTAACCTTGTTAGAAGAACACAGCTTCCAGAAAAAAATTCAAATGATGATAAAAATACAGTTAGAAGAGATCAAGTGGGAGGGTAAATACATGCTTGCTTTATGACAGGTTCCTGGTGACGTGGGTGGCATCAGTCCTTGTTGGTTCTGACACAGGGTGAGCAGCTGGATAGTGATGACCAAAGCTGGGCACTGCAAGAACCAAAGAACAATGGATCAGTACCATAGATCAGTTTGTCTGTTCTGAAAGAGTGGAATGAATTTAATTGAAGAAAAAAAGATTTGTAAATACACAGGTTCCCTCTGATCTTAATGACTACCTTAGGAGCCCAGACATGAATACTTACTTGCCTCATTAGTATGGTATTCCTATAAAAAGATATTCCTATAAAAAATATTCCTATACTTGAAATCCACAAACCCTTGCACATGTTTAGACCAATTCATGATTGCTGTGTCCTAACAGAGCAAAAAACAAGAAATAATTGAATAATTTGGTTAATGATGTTATTTTTAGGTCCACCACATAACTGTTTAATTATTTAAAAACCTTTTCTACGAGCTACCATGTTCCTGTGACAACAACTGGTGTCCAACAATAATAAGGTTCTTGTTTATTCCTTGGCAGGAGATAAACTAGAAAAGGTCAGTCAATGTGAAAGAGGAATGAGGCTATTTTCTTTTTTAGACTACCCCTTTAAGAGTGAAGTGAGCCCTGTTGGAAGAGCAGAGCCATGAACTAGGAGCTAGGCTGAGACAATTGGTAATATCAAAAGGCATTATATTCGAAGTTCCTCCATATGTACTTTATGCTTTACTTCTTTGTTTTTCCCTTTAATCTCCAATAAAAGTTATCTCACCTGAAAGACATTCGCTGTTAATCTGGGAGAAATCAGAAGTGAACTCATTTAGAGAAGTGATGTCATCCTCTCAAGCTTGACAGCGTGTCAGGACAGGTGGAAACTTACCATGTTTGCACAAGAAGAATCTAAAATAGGAGACTCTTCATTTTCTTTGAGTATGTTTCCCTTAGGGGGTCTTCAGAAAAACAGGATATATACTTCCTTTTTTAAAAAAAAAAAAAAAGGTTGTTGAGACTGGAATCTGCTTGCTGGTTTTATCAAGGAAGATGCATCAAAATGTAGCTTCAGAGAGCCGTAAATTTATAATATATGCCATCTGAGCCTTATCTCTAGTATGAAAAAAAGTATTCAGTTAATGTTCTAAAATAAAATGACCATAAGGTTCAAGAAAAATAGACAACATATACATGTTTATATAGTCTGTTTCAGCCCTTAATAAACATAGTTCAGAGACATACCAGGAACAGATTAACAGTGAAAAACAATTCCCTGTGACTGCATACATTCACTTTAAGGATTTCTAATTTGCTAAATATTTGCCTACAATTTTCTGTCCAACTTCATTATGTGTAGTTGGGCTTTTGGTTTGCATTCCTTCCTCATCATAGTTTACTCGAGTGGAATAATGCTTTTAATTATTTTCTTTTGTATAACAGTCTGAAATATAGTCCTTGGAATGGGGAAGATTTCAGTTATTCAAGTAGTTATTGTGAAAGCTAGTAAAAGCTGGAAAAAAGCCACATCTCTTTTACTGTAGCTGACACACTACATTGATCTAGCAGGAACTCTGTCTGTTACTGAGACAGATGGGGGAGCTCTGGGACTCAGTTTAACGTGGCTGAAGCTCCTGTGGATGCTGATATCGCACACTGACAGTAGCTGAAGTCTGAACAGCAGACTTTACACGCCTGAAATAAATTGTTTTGATTAGAACCTTTAGGAAAGAAATTCATAAGGTACAGTTTTATTGACTACTTGCCAAACAACACAGACCTGTGCTCTGTAAGCTTGTTTTGTTCTTGTAAGTCAAGCAGCAACTGGGCTCTTATTTTCTAAGGTTATGGACTTACAACATAATACATTATAATTTACTCTGAATTATTACAGAGACGAGAATCAGAAACAGAATGCACATTCATTTCTAACTGTAGTTGACCTTAGGAATATTTTTTTAAGTAGTCTCTGCATTGTTTATTTTCCATGGGAAGCTGAGAAATTTGCTATTGATAAAAATGTTTCCAGAACAAAAAGGCACATATAAACCAAATCTGTGGCAGTCATGAAGAAAATAATAAAATTATAACTTCTAATTATTATCAAAATGGTGCTATTTTATCATAGAATCCGGGGGTTTTTTAGGAGCCATTTCAGGTTCTGTTTTATTGACAGTCAGAGACCACTCTATTTGTGGCATAATGCTATTGTGATCACCTAAATACAACTGAAACAAATGTTTTTCAAGGCACAGCTAAGATTTTCTTCCCCTAAGCAAAATCTATATAATATTATTGTCACTAAGGCCATTATTTGTTGTGCTGTTCTTTTGGAAATTAGTATGTATAGGTACCATTATGTTCATTTATCATTGTCCGTTCTGGTCTAATGCATTTAAATGCATAGTCTGGTTGCTAAAACAGAGCACATGAAATTTTGCATTATTTTGTACCACTCCAGTGATAGAGTTCTGGCAGTTCATTGCTATTTTTATTTTTTAAACCAACATCTTGCCCTGAAGATTGCTTTTATTTCAGATTTCTTATTTTTTTTAAAGCATAGTAATTTGAATAATACTAAAAAACAAAATAAAACAAAACAAAAATATCCCACAAGAAACCAGAGAGGTCATTAGCTGTATCCATAAGCAACATGAAGCAGCTTTATGAATTTTCAAATCTGATACAGCATCAAGCTTTTGCCTTGTGCCCAGCTACTTCAGCTTATTTATTCATATTTTTTATTGACAGTAGAGGCTAGATAGCTTTTAAACCTTCCAAAAAATGAACATTACTAGAGTTGTTTTATGTTTTTTTTCCCACTTAGCTGAGACAACTTATTTTCATAGAGTAACAAATAACAGATTTCAGAATATCCCTTTTCTCAGCTATGAAGCAATGTGCTTGACACAACTCATTACTGACACATGACACTACATGACGAAAGCAACAAACTGGCACTGTGGTTCAGAGTGGGCTCAGTCCAGCCATGATGGGGGCTTGAAAGCCCTCTGCAGAGCTGCATCATGTCACCTGAACACTCCATTCCTCAGGCAGCCGTGCACATGGGAAAGCTTCCTGTCCCTCATAACCAGTAGAACCACATCTACATATTAGTAACAATATCTAGACAAAAAGTTCAAAAGAAGTTAAGTATATGGCTAGGGTTTCATTGCTCATTCATTCAATAGGATTCTGTCTCAACAAAACATGTTTTGTAAATCATCATTTCTTAAAAATAAGACAGCCTCAGGCAGCCCCATTATTAAGCCAGCTTTGTGTCTTAAGCAATCACATTGCTAGGAAAAAGAAGGCAGCCTTTTCAGGCTTCTGGTCTGAATCATCTCTGAAACACACTTTCTCTGGTGACTGTGTGCAGGAATCGTAATGAATAATCTATATTTAGTTTGATTGAATATTTCACCTCAAACCCTCAACCATAGCAACTCAAATTCTTGTTTTTACCTAATTTGATGAACTCTGACCAGACTTGCCAGAAGTGAAATCTTGGTGTTATGATAGTACTGTGAGACCGTTGTGTCAAAAGCAAAAAAAAAACCCTCCAAATTTTACAGTTTTTCAGGAGTAGAATAGAAAATAAAATAGAAAGTATCTTAATGTGTCTGTGTAAATGTGATTACTGTTCAAAGCCTAAAAAAAAGGTAACAACAAATTTGAAAAGACTGATAGAAGGTTGATAAAACTAATAACATGAGACAACTGTCATAAAAGGAGGGAGGGAAACCCACAACACTAAAGAAAGACCCATGCTCTTAATGTTACAATAGAGACAGAAGGGAGCAGGACAGATTTCTGTTATTTTATGAGTGCCGAGGAACATGTAAATGACACTAGCCTTTCACAGTCTCTTCTGGAACAAGAGAACATCAAAGAGTTACCTAACAGAGAGAGTGGTGGGCTAAATGAATCCTTGATCTGGGCTACTGCAGTCATTATGTTATGGTATTGATCTACTGACAAACCAATCTATATAAAAAATGTGCCCTAGTATTTCTTTTGCTTATGTTCTATGTGGGATTGTGTTTTATGATCCAGTGCAATTGTCCTTTTTCAGGAAGATATAATAATAGAATAGAGACACAGAGGGTTTTCTCAGAAAGGCTATTTTAATTTTCTCATTTATACAAAAGCAAATCAAACTGAAACATGAAAATATGAATTGTTCATTTTACTTGGCAAATGTAATACTCACTGTCTGGTGTGAATTGAACACATTGTTGAGAACAGAGTGCAATTTATTAAAAGAGCTATTGTTCTGCTTAAATGCATGGATAACCAGGGAAGGTGTCTTCTGCTAATGCCGGACTGAGTTAGTTCCCTTCCTTCCCTGCCGAAGCTGACAGCACAATAGTTGGCTCCTTCCAGTTGTCTTGGGTCTTAGTTGACCATTCCCAATCTCTTTGTTAATTTAAAGCCAGAAGGTTTGGAAAGCGATTATCTTACTAAAGGAACAGGTCTAAAGATACTGGTTAGTCTATATTCTGGAACAAAATTATTGTTTCAAAGGATCCCGTTTCTTGTAAATCTGGGGTTTGACATACTATAGAATCCATATGACCATGCCTGAACTGACATCACAGGAAAACTAATTGCAATGTGTTTAACTATCTGTGAATAATTTTTGCAGTTCTATACAATAAACAGATGAAGAAAGCATAATATGGAATAGCTATATTTTACAAACTTTGATCACATTGTCGTATTTCTTTGGAATATGTCATCTTGCCAAAAGGTAAACGGACCATATGATCATCTAGAAGGCAGCATATGCAAATAAATATGGTAGCAAGTAAAACATATGTTTAATCTTCCCACTTCATCAATGTAGAGCTCAAGAGTTTTTGTCCACACAAGCCAACAAATCTTAAGGCTTAAACTGTGTTTCTGCTACTCCCTTTTTCTTAGTTCCATAGTTATATATCTCTCAAAAAGCTGCACAGAATTATTTATTTTTAAATAACTTTTAGAAAAACTCCTACTGAGGTTAAACTAGATGTACACAGACAAGCTCAAAATTGAAAAGAATTCCCTAAGAATGTACTGAATTTGTTCTCCAAGTTTCACACATCATACGTGATCTATTTATACTGAAATGAGACAAAGTAGTTCACAGTTTTGACAAAGTACAGGAAAGAGGCATCAATCATCTCAAAGGACAGTGCAGTGGAGCATTTAAAAGCTGTACTTTATAGATACAAGGAGACAGAAAATCTTCCACGCTTCTAATGATTTGTTCCAGCAGTTAATTAGACATACTGTTAAATTTGTATGCTTTATTTCTTATCTGAATATAGTTAAGTTTTGTTTCAATCCATATTTTTTTAGCATGACTTCCCCCTCCAGATTACACAGCCCTCTAATGGTAAGTATTTGCTTCCTGTGCAGCTGCTTACACAGTGCAACAAAATCATTTCTCAGTTGCTTTTCTAAGAGCAGCACACCTCTAAAAAATTTGGGGTTTTTTTTGTTGTTTTTTTGTTTTTTTTTTTTTTATTTGCTCACATTTGAGCATTTTCTGCACATTTTGAGTGACTACTTCCATTTGTTTAAATAGACTGCAATTTTCAGTCAAAAAAAAAAGGTGGCTATTCCAATACCCATTTTGTCTATGCCATGTATGTTGAATTTGGGCATATTCAACTGGTTATCTTCTAAGGGATCATCTTTATTTGCTCTTTTTGAGGAATACTTATTCTGGAAGCTAGTGTTGTGTTTTTCTTCCATTATTTTCTTTCATGATTTACCATTTCCATGAATGCCCAATATTTTTGGGGGAGGGAGAAAGCATCACCCTCTGGGTAGAATTCCCCTCTAACCATTGTTTAGATATCACTTGCTTTTGCTCTCCTTCCATTTCATCTTCTTAAGAGCTCAAAGCTGGTGTCTGCCTCAGCAAAAAGTGTGGCACTCGGAGATGCATCTTTAGGGTGCTGGGTGTACAATATTTACACTATTAGTGGGTGCTTGCTTTCCAGTATTTCTGTGGTCCAAAAGCTTATTAGGTTTTGTGGTGCATCGGGTACACTCCTGTTTGCCTTCTGGCTTAGGGTCATTGGAAGGAAATCAGTGTGAAGGCCATGAGGTCTCTTATCTAATGTTAAACAGAGTATACTACTTAACATTGGGGTGCTAAGGAAAGTTGCTTTGAAACTACACTCATGATGTGAACTGAAACACAAATGTAGATTCCTTAGAATTCCTTAGAATTTCTGGATCACTCTTCCAAACAAAATTTTACCTGAAACCACTCCTTTTTCATTAGCACTTAAACTGTTTTGTCTATTTTTTTGTTTATTTTTAATAGTTGTATTGATAACTTGATTTTGGAAAAATTCAAAATGATACATTATTTCAAAATCAAAAGTTGAAATATTTCAATGTTCAGCTCTTCATTACGATTCTCTTATTCTCAACTTCACCAGTTAAGTTTAAATAGAACAAACATTATGAATATTTTGTTTGAAAACAAAATAATTTTATCTAAAGAGAGAAAGCAAATTACACATCAATTTATTATTTAGGCAACCATCCTTAACCATAGCTTTTTCCTCATTCACTACTACTTCAATATAAACTCATAGCACAGACTTAAAGGAGAGAACACACCCAGATTTATACTAAAGTCTTCTGGTTCAAGTTGTAATATAATTCCAAAATTTACCTTAAGATAAGAAGTCACAGAAAAAACAAATGGATCAGAAAGAACAGAGTAAGGAGAAGTCATCAGTGAGCAGATAAAGTGAATTTGTTAACATTGTCCAATTCTATGATAAACCATTGTTATTTTTCATAGCTATTGTAATGCAACAATTTATTTTAAAATTATTTTTTACTATAACCTGCGAGGGTAATAATGTTTTGGTTTATATAAAGTGTTGTTTTAATCAATGTTAATTAAAATATGAAACTAGTAAAGCGTCTAATATTTCTCTAGTGATCCTATTCATCTGCTCTCTGAGGGCATAGAGAGATATCAGATTTTTAATTGCTGTTTAATACGTCTTTTATGAAGAGTGGAATGCTTTTATAAAAAATTCTTTTCATGCCTTTTTATAGCACAGTCTGAAAAATAAGCAATTTGAATCCAAGAAGTCTCCTTCTACACAGAGTGTTTGCTACTCGGAGTAATAGCCATAACACTGGAAGTAATTCTCAGGGCAATCCCTTGGAAAAAAAGTATTTCTTATGGTGGTCCACATAATTACAGTCTGCACGAAGAAAACCAATGGAAGAAGTTTAATTTAGTCTGCACATTTTATCTGAAATACGGCCGTGTAAAAGAATGTGGTGAAAATAAGTAAAAAATAAATAAACCCACATAACAAATTAGAGTTTTAGAACTAGATTGTTGTCGTCTTTACCTAGAGTTGGAATTGTATATGAACCATGAATCTACTAACATACTTTATGGACATATGGTTTTAAAAAGTAGCAGCACATTCATGTCACAGAATCAGATTCATTTATGTTGGAAAAGACCTCTGAGAACATTGAGTCCACCCAATACATTATAGAATGATTTAACAGATGAAATTAATGTACTGATGAATCAGTTCTCTGCCAATATTGTCCTCACCATTGGATGACTCAGGTCCACTCTAATTTCAGGATGTGGCTGAAGGGAGATGATTAAAATTTTTCATTTATCAGTTTAATGGTTGAACTGAAGTGTTAGATTGAAAAAAACCTAAAGAAACAAATCCAAATTGTGCAGAAAATAACAAGTTTTACTTTAAAATTGGGAAACAAGAAATTAAAATGCTGACAATAAATTGAAAAGTATTTTTGTTCACCTTTGTTTCCTTTGAATGGAAAGAACAAAAAGGGATCATAATTGATCCTGATCTGATTGCAGATATAAGAGGCACCTCATCTGCCCAGGACTGGAAGGTTATCTGAGTGGCAATCATATACTTCAGTGCCATACCATGTGAGACATAGTTATGGCTCAGTTCATGCTTGTGAACACAATTCATGATAATGCATCTTGTTCTAGAACAGAAATTATTATGTATCTTTTTTATGAGGGGTTTTGAATTTTCCTACAAACAAAACCACTTTTTTTTCTCAAGGAGCTCCAGTTAATTTGGCATGGTCTCCAGTTGCAGTAAGAAACTAGTTCAGTATTGAAAACAGTCAAAGTTGGATAAGAATGGAAAGCAGATGCATTTTCTTTCTTGGCTGGTCAGTTTAAAAACAAAACACATGAAAAAATGAGGTGGACTTTCTGGTCTAATGGGGCTCAGTTACCATTGGTGACAAAAAAATCTGAGTAGAATACTGAATCTAATTATATTGTTTAGGAATCAATCAATTTAAACAATTTAAACAATCCCTTTTATTTTCAAAATTTCCTCATAATCTAAATTTTAGTTGCATCAGAACAAAAGGAGAAAAAAAAAAAAGAAAAACCCCTACAACAAACAACCTCCACAAAATCCCCACCAGAAAAAAGCTTGTGGAATATATCTTTCAACAGCATTTCTCAATTATCTTTCAATTCCATGTGAATGCTAAATTCATTTTTAGTGTCAGAAGGACTAGCATTATCTAAACACTTTGAGTAAACCATTAATATAAATATATAGATAATATCTTTATTTCATCAGTCTTCAAGTACCTTCATCTCACACTGAATAAAATATTTCTTAATTAAATACCTCTACTACTCAACATTCTTCTTTCCAGATGGATTTTGTGAATCCAATCTATGAAGTGGAAGCACATTAACCTTTTTTAGTTGTAGTAATAGTATTCAATAATTTCTTAAAACTAAGCATTTTCTGGCTTGTTCTTTAGAAATTACCTGAATCTCCTTTTCTTTCAGAATTTACAGTTCCTGCCTGGAATTTTATTAGGTCATAAGCCTGAATTTGATGTAATGAAAAACAGGCGTACTGAAAAATATTGTGTCAGGTTTTATCTACCTGGCTGTATTGCAGTGCATTAAGTGAATATTTGACCTGCCGTTTTTCCTCTGAAGTGCTGCCTTTTGATGTTGCAAATTGTGTTGGTTCTTTCTGCAAAAAAAATGAGATGGTTCCTTATGCAATCCACCAAAAATAATTATTTTCCCATAGAATAATGGAAAGGACAGTCAAAGAGCTACCCAGGTTCAGGAAATATCCAAATTGGGGGTTTAATTTTGCCTTCAGACTTTTGATTACAATCCCTACTATACCAGTTGAAAATTAATTTATTAGTCTGAGGGCAGCTTTGGCCCTATATGATTAATATGTTCTGACAAATTAAATTGGGTGTAGAATTATTCAATTTGTTTCCTTTTTTCTAGTGATCATTTACTGAATACATCACACATCATCAGGGCTTTCCACCCAGTCTTTGTCCATAAAACTGGATTTGGTAACTTCTTAACAAGAAATTTATTCTTTTCCCTGAATATATATCATATTATTGACAATACAGAAGAGGAAAGTTTTGTTCAAAGCATCAAATTATTCAAATTAGTTATAATAAGCCAAATGGATGGCAACGTGCTATACTGCCTCCTACAAATACTGTTATAAAGACTCATAGAGAAGTGTGTAGTGAGGCCTCAGTGAGGCATTGTCTCTTCAGGAGGTGAGGAACATACTGTCATTCATATACTCTTTTTAGATGAAACTTCAGTCTATGAGGAGTTCTGCCACCCTTAAATTAGAGCAATAATAACTATGTGAGACTGTGCCATAGCCTGGCCTAATTATTAAGGCCATTGTAAGTTTTCCAACTGACTTCACAGCTTGCAGAATTACAGTATTTTTTTTTCTAAATAGTACTAGACTGAAACTCACATGACACAAGATGAAGCTAAACTGCCTTTCTTAGGTCTCAAACAAGTCTGTGCTTTGGGGGAAATCAGTCACCTTCTCCAGGTAACACAAGGAGGGTCTGAGTCCAGCAGACAGGAATCATGCAAGGAATTTAGGCATATCGAGTATTCCCAGGGTGCAATGATGGCAATTCATTGGAATAATACTAAAGGAATGTAGGAAGATGGAGCTAAGAGGGCTCCCGGATCAAGTTGTCTGCTACCACAGGCGTTCATCCCACACCTTGTAACTTGCAGTTACAGGGAATTTGGTGTCTTTCCCACCTTGGAAAGCTGCTGCAGAACCTGGAGCTTGAACAGCCAGATTAGCTTCTTCTCAGAAGTAGGCCTCAAAGTTGGTGATACTTCTTTACCGTTTGTTTCCTCTGGTCATATTTAATTACACCCTTCTGCAACATGAACCCTTGGAAGCATACACAGTATTTAGCTTATGATCTCTTCAAGACTTCACTCAGTCTTTTAGTAAACTATATGCTGTTGAATTGGCCTTTAATTATAGCAGAGGGGCAGGTCATACCCATGCTACGAACAAGTGTTACAGCCACTGAGTCCTTTCCAGCTAACAATTCCTTGATTATATCCTTTTTGTATGATCTCTCATGTGCAAACCCAAATACATGACACTATATTTTATGTTATTGGATCTTGTGTGATAAACAAAAGGTCTGAGAAGGCACTAATCTATGGTTCCTAGTCCAAACTGATGGACTGGAGTCAATGAGTACAAAAGGCTATCTTCTATTCATAGGACTAAATGTTTACTCACAAATTTTACATCACCATCTTGTCTCACTTGCAGATGCAAGGAAAGAAACTATGGTCTATTCCTTTAAGATAAAAGGTGTACAGGAAGAAGTTAATGTGAAAAATCACACGAGTTTAAAGATTACTGTTTTATAACTCTCCACTTTAAGAAAGCCATTTTCCAAAAAGGGAAATGCAGAAGTGCACTTTAAATGTTTTAAGCTATGTTAAAACTTGGTGTTCACTTTCAACAACAGTAAATATAAGCATTTTGTATGTATATTATGATGTATGTATTTTGGAAGTAGGACAGATATTTGCTCTTTCAGCAGTGCATGTCCTGTATAACATCACAGGTTAAGAAGTGTTAGCCAATTCACTCATTTTTAAATATGTCAGTCATGATGTTTTTAAAAAAGAAATCATATAACAGAAAACGTCTATAAAACTCTCACTTCATTTCCGCTGATCTGATAGCTTTTTCTGTGGAATTACAAAATGCTAAATGGCTCATGAGGGTGAACCATAGCAAATAGAATCCTGATGTTCACTTTCTTATTATGCAACAAGACTGTGAAAATGTCCCAATAGTGTAAGAGGAAAATGGAATGAGGTGATAAATAATTTATAACTAGAGAAAACTAATCAGAGCTCCTCAATTCACATTGTCCCCATACAGGTGCTCAATTACTTCCTTGAAGGGGCCAAGAGACCAATAACCTGACGTCTGGGATATAAATGAATTTTATTATTAAGGAAGATATTAAAACTTATATTAGTACACTAAAGTAGCTAATCTAAATTCTGTACAGAATTTCTACCAACCTTTCATGTGCCCTTCTTGATAGGGCTGCTTGCACAGTAGTGAGTTTTTCTAGAGCAATCTGCTGATCTTAGGTAAAATCAGTGATTTCACCTTTACCATAGTCAGTTCTCATGCAGTGTCTGTGAGATTTGTAACACTTTTTTTTTATTTTCTATGTGCTTATCCTGGTCCTTTAAATAACAAAATTTTCTTTTTACATAATTAATATATATACGTTGAGAAAAACCAACAGAAAAATATACAAGTCTTTCATACAAGACCATCTTCAGAGTTCATTATTCCAACTAAAACTGCCTACTCAAGAATAATCATGCAAAATTTACAATGTGAGCAGTGTGCATTGAACATCTGTATTTTAGATGCAGAGCTGACTTATTTGTAAGTAGACTAAGCATGATTAAGGATGTGAAAGAAATATTTGATTAGATACAGCAAGGCCAATTAGAATTCTTTTTTTAAACCTTCATAAAAAAAGTAATAGTAACTGTCATCCTCATGTTTTGCTAATAGTTTTTTAACCCCCAACCTGCCTTTGGAAACAACAGCATGTATACAATGTACCAGTGTTCTTCAAGGTAATTTTTCTCATCAAAAAGCACAGTTTCCAAACTGAATTGGGGCTGGTCATTCTCAGGGCTCTGGAACCTTCCTTGCCCATCTACATTTTGCTTGAATTGCTTTGGTATTGCACATTTGCAGCCAACAAGAAGAAGAAATGCCAGATGTTTATCTTATCAGGGTGTATGACAGAGTTGAAGACAGGGCTAAAGTAGTGTCTTGGTAACAGATATTGTGTTACTGGGTAATAAGGTTTTAAAAGCAGAGATGAGAGGTGTTCATGAATAAAACTGCCAACAATAGTTGACTTCTTACATACCCGAGCATGAACACATAATTTACTCTCGCATAGGTATAAAGCTCAAACTGCCTGTGTGATTCCCAAGATTTTGAAAGTAAAATAAACTTAAGATGATAAATCAAGCTTACCAATAAGCATTCTCTTTAGACACAGCTACTGAAGTAGGTAATGTTTGCTGAATATGGTCTGTGTTCTGTGATCCCCTGCACTATTTTCCCTAATGTATTACTATTTACTATGTTTCACTTCAAATATTGCAATCTCTTCCTAAAATACTCCTCTCATGTGAGTTGCACAAAAATGATGTGATAAAGAACCAAGCTGCTCTTACTGAATGCACACATTGAAATGCAGTGGATTCTTAAATATATTGCAAATTTTTCTCCCACCTCAATGTATTCTACCACTTCTTCCTAATCCTTGTTCAGCTTTATCCAAGTTACCTCTGTAGCTTGTAACATTTCAATGACTTGGTTTATTTCTTCCCATCAGTTCTGTCTGACCTTTAAGCAGTCCTTGATTTGATTTCAGATATTCTACCTCACATCCAAAATACTCAATTAATATATTATTTTAGTGCTCATAACAATGGCTTTGTACTCAAAAATTATATTTGAAAAATAGAAAATATATCTTAGTATCTCAGTTTCATAAGATAACACTTTCTTTACTTTTGAATAGACTGCATAACACCTTTTTTATTACCTGCTGATGGCCAAACCCACTCTGCTTTAAACAGTATTTTTTTCCAGTAAAACATAATTTGGGCGTGGCATACTAATGTATGGGTCTTTCATTCTTGTACAAGGACAAAATGCTACATAAATCTTAGCACTTTCAGAGATATGAACTTCCACCATTAAGAGTTTGTATATATATAAGGATAGGTACAAGGTGGTTGTATCCCATCCCAACGCAATCCCACCTGTTATTTCCTACCAGCTTTGTGAGATCTACTCAACTCATCCAAATACTTTAACCCTGAGACTATTAGCCTGATAAAAATCACTTATTTCTGCCATGGCTGCAAAACACATAAAATTTAAACAACGGAAAAAATATATAACAATCCAGTAATTTAATGTAGGAAATATATATTTTACAAATAAATTCAAAACTTCAATTTCTTTCTCTTCTCCAGTTTTTAAATCAGCCTGTATTCCTTTCCTGGAGAAAAGCAAAAAATATAAGCACTTGCATCAACACTGTTCCGTGGCATTGATGCCAACAGCCTTTATCAAACTATATATTCTTAAAATAAAATGAAAATTTCAGTGTTAGTTTAACCCTTCTTTTTAGATACAGTTGGGGGAACAAAATGACTGTGTCTATATTTATATATCTCTATATATTTTACCTTTTCATAGCTCTTAAGACTCAAACATTTTCAGGCACTGATTTGTGTTCTGGAAATAGCTATGAAGAGCAGCATAACAAATCACTAGAGAGTAGCAGATCTCAAAGCCTATTTTGAAGAAACTAAAAGAATTCATACATTGGGGTGTGAATTTAATTTTCTCCCTAGCATAACCACTAAATGTTTCAGCTTTGCTCTATCTAAAATTAAATATGCTTCAAATCTTCCTGCTTCACATACTTAGGGTCTTTCTTCATACAAAGAAACTTTAGCTATGCTACAATATTTTCCTTGTCACACTGCAGACAAGATGCACATGAAACTAATCAAAACACTGGTATTCAGTTATACGGATTCTTTTTTTTTTATATTGCTTTGCTTTTATTGTGCTAGTCTCACTCTTTACTGCATATTTTCTGTGCACAGCTCCCAAGGGAGAGGGAGCTGATTGTCAGAACACTGATAGTCAAGATCTTTGTTTTTTGGTTTCGGTGTTTTGCTTTTTCTTTTTTTTTGGCTTGTTTTAACCCAGAGATTGTGTAGTTTTTTTCACTAGTCTATAAACATTCACAGTTTTGAGATAATTTTGATCCAAGCCTTTAGAATATAATTTTGACATTATATTCTAAAGGCTTGGATTTCTCAAACTATTATTTACTTTATTAAACCTTTCTGAAGTGGAAGGAAACTTCATGGTAAGAATCTCAAATGAGTAAAACTCATACTTGAGCTACTTTGACGAGCAAATTAACTCCAGCTGAAATCAGAATGTTCTCTTTTAAATGGAATACATAAACTCTTGCAAATTCAAGCTGTGTGAGCACCAGTGACTTTAACAAGCCCCAAAGCAGCTGGAGATTCCCTAGTATCTCTCCACAAGTTGAATAATCACACAGTGCTCAATTTTAGAAGCTCTTTTGGTCATTAGACCTTGAGTTTAAAGTACTGAGTCTTCATAAGACCATCAGGAGCAGCTACAGGTACCCTGCATGACCCAGAAATACATGTGAGATGAATTATCCAAAGTATCAGTGGAGAAACACCATTACACATCAGCCTCAAAAGCATATTAAAGGGGTAGAAGTTCTACTTATATTTTGATCAAAGACTTGAACTGAATAAAATCATTATCTCTGTTCATCCTTCAAGCAGCAATAGCTTACAACAGCCCTCTCCTGCTTCCCATCAAAATGTAGCAAAAGACACCCCTTATCCCATAAGTTTGTGTCGAGAACTACATCAATTAAATTATAGGTTAATTCTTCAGTCAAATCATAATTATACATGGCTAATCTTTCTCCTGCATACTGTCAGCAACAATGATGAACAAGCTTAAATATGCAGGTGATCTGTTTTTTAGTGAACAAAACATCACAGGCTCATGTCCTATTCTCCTCCTTGTTTCTTTAAGTCCTTCCTTTCCTCTTCCCCCTTACTTATCAGTGGTCAGTCCTGACTTTTACCAAAAATAAAGGTGTAAAACCAGATAGAGGAAGAAAAATCGAAACAGCTATAACAGCCAAAAAGCATACATAATTTATTTGGGAAATAGTAAAGCAAGAGTACTTTGATATGAACTATAAGTAAAGCACCAACACTGACTTGGTGCTCCCATCTTCCTAACGTCTTGTTGGAAATTTGTAGTCCCCTTTTGTATACTATATAGTTTGTAGTCCATTGTACTACATGCTTTGAAAAACAACCCTGTAAACCCATTCCTTAGTAGATTACCATTGTTTAAATTGGGTGTTTCTGCATTCCAGTGTCATTCACATCTTTGCTCTAAAACAGATAAAATGAACAAGAATCTCCCTTTTCCATGAATATTATTACCTCTATGAAAATTAATTGTGACCATCAATACACAGTCATACACATGCATGTTGTGTGACCATATGCACATGAATATGTACATATCCAAGCTCTTCAACTTTCGGTAAAAAATCCTTTATACCATGACTTCAACAAATACAGAAAATGTCCTAAATTTCCAAAGGAATAAGACATGAGGAAGCCTACCTGTTGAATTAATTTCTTAAGATGAACTTGAAAACTTTAGATTCACTAGAAATTTTCTATGGATTTCAGTAGAGTGTATGTTAAGCCTTTAGTCTGCAAGGGTTTGATTTTATTATCATTGGGAATGTGCTGGGAGGATGTCTCCATTTTGTCCTTTTATTTATTTATTTATTTTTAGTTTGGACATGAAAATTTAGTATGTATTTATTGATTATTACAAAACTCGGGTTTCTCCAACCTCCTCAGCATATTATTTCAATCAGGGTCCCAGGTTCAGACCAAATATCTTTCCAACTTTATCAAACCCTTCATTGGTTCTCAAATCCTAAATTTTTCAATTTTTTCATTTGACCACTTATGCCTTCTTTGTTTACAGCTGGAGAGAACTTTCCTGCTGCCTTCTCTGCTCCTCTGTCAGGCTTTCTTCTCCCTCCTTGCAGGGGCATCCAGTAGCTCCACATCCCTTTCTTGTGCACAACCATGCTTTATGGATCACTAATCGTTACCACACGTGCTTCCTTTGCTATAGTAATGTCATGCTTTGCTCTCAGGAGGTAGGAAAATGTATACAAGTTTGACTCCATAATCATATGAAACCCTATCTGGTACCCTTTGCCTTTCCTTCCCCCAGGCCATTTGGGCACTCTGGGGCTAGACTGGGGCTCCAGGGGTAGAGTGTGGAGCATTGCCTCCAGTGTGCCAGGGATAAGCAGCCACTGTCAGGCTGGGATACAGGTCTGGGGGGTGGGCTGTGCAGAGCAGGGCATCACCTCACCAGGGCAAAGCCCAACCTTCCCCTTCACACCTAAAATGTTTCAAGCCCTCAAACACACACAAAATGTTTCAAGCCAGCAATTGTTCTCACAGTCTCTCACAGGGCCCTTCCAGAAGGAAACGAGACACCTGGGATATGGAGGAGACTGCGAGACCTAATAATTTTTTTGCCTTAGGCTTCAGTGGCTAGTGTTCCAGCCATACTGTCCAAGTTGTAGGAGGCATAGGGAGGGCCTGGGAGAATGAAGAACTACCCATTGTAGAATAAGATCAGGTCTGAGACCACATAAAGAACACAAGGATGCACAAGTCCAAGGGACCTGATGAGATGCATCTGTGGGTCCTGCGGGAACAGGCAGAGGAAGTATAGCAGCCTGTCACTACCCAAAGGTACTGACATGGACATTGACATGGGAATGTAGTGGTAGGATGAGGGGGAATGGTTTTAAACTGAAAGAAAGTAGGTATAGATTAGATAGTAAGAAGTTTTTCACTGTGAGGCTGGTGAGGCACTGGAATAGCTTGCCTAGAGAAGTTGTGGGTGCCCCATCCCTGGAAGTGTTCATAGCCAGGCTTGGTGGGGCAATCTGATCTAGTGGAGGGTGTCTGCCTATGTCAGGGGGGTGGGAACTAGATGTTTGTTCCCTTCCAACCCAAACTATTTTATAATTCTATGATTCTAAAACACTGACAGAATAGTATAAGAATTTCTTTTCTTCAGAAAAATATTATCAATTCAGTTTTCTGAAAGATACTAAGTTGTTCTCGTAGTGTGAACTGTATTATAAGTTAATAGCATCCTCTGTTTCATTTAACTTCCTTTGTTTGGAAATATATGCTTGTAATGCTAACTTTCAACTTGGCTTTGTTGTCAGTTCAACACTAAGATGACTAAGTAAAGTCTTCACTGTTGTTGGAATTGTTATTCCTCCCCATCTGGGAATAAACAATATATAAGTACACTTATTTGCAGAATTAAAGCCCTTTCTTAGAAGCAGAAGTGGTAGAGACCTTTCTTTGTTTAATGGAAGCTCACATTTTGCAGAACTCTGCAAAATATGGAGAAAGAACCTCAGGGAACTTAAGTTGTGTTAATGTGCAGTGAATCATGGCTGTAACTCATTTAAACTCTAATATGTTGTGCATCACTGAGGGAACAGAGTCCTAAATTCTCAGGAGAGGTGAATATTTTGCCCTGGCCTTTCTCATATTTCAAGACACGGCATTATCCTTTGGGACAGGTCATAACTGCCAAATACTCTGAGGCTCTATGCATTCATGTAGTATTGCAGCACCTTCTGCATAAAATCAATTACACCAATAATTACATGAAGTGGTAAAAATACTGCTTACTTCTTTTTAAAGACACTGTTTAGCAGTATGAAGCTACGGAAGGGAGATATAAATGCATCATTTAATATGAAAAATTTTAGTCCTTCACAGGGGTTTTGGCAATTTTATTTGGATACTATAAAGGTAGTATAAGTCTTTTATTGTAACTCTATTAAACAAATGCAATATCTTCTTTCTTTTCTAAAACTAGGAGATTCACTGGGTCATAACAGGAGCAAAAGAACTACAGGCTATTTGTGTGTCTTCATGCTTGTGCCCATGTCATCAACTAACAGAAGGTTTAAGTACTCGAGTTTGCTGTCTTCTTACTGTATAAGGAGTCAGGGATAATACTTGAATTCAGACCACAGAACGGCCTCCAACATGATGTATTTTTCATCCAAATACTTCTGTTGAAACAACAGAAGAAAGGAGACATAAATTTCCTTTATCATCCTGAGATGGTAGTTTGTACTTCCTACAGCACAGATGATTTCTGAAGTGAGTGGCAAGTGAGAATGCCTGCAAGTTCATAGGTACCTGGGAATGCTTTCACAGATATTATTCACATATTTCCACTGGAACTGTGTTAAATAAAGTAAATAATGCCACACAGTCAATTCAACGTGAAGTATAGAATCAAAATGTAAGAGGTATTGTGATCAGCATTTTTACTAAGCTTATTTTCAGAAATATATTTCTTGGATTACAATAAATGGCCTGTATGCTTTGTTTTCCAAACTTATTCTAAGAAATATATTTCTTGAAACACAATGGCCCTGATGCTTGTTGGTACTAAGACTTATTCTTCAAGATTTTGCCCATCACTACCTGAGCATGAATTAATACTGAGAACTTTGATTTATGGATACATATATTCAGTATTTTTCTAGATAAAAAGAATATTATTTAACACAACAATGTATTTTTGATGACTTTGCAATTTTCTGTAAAGTATTTGGCCTCAAAATCTCTCCTAGTCACAGTTCTTCACATGGGAATAGAAGAAATAGTAGAAGTTCCAGTTCAGTGACAGAGATGGGAATGAAGGAAGGAAAGAGAAGATTCTCATCTTAGATAATTAAATTTTAGCTTCTAATCATTTGCATGCACAGTTATCAACAACCTTAATGAGAACTGAGTATTTAGAGTCCTATAACTAGTTGGAAAATTTTAAACTGAAGTTCCCCTTTAATCATATTACCCCTGTTTGATACTTTGTCAAATGAGCTCAAGGTTCTTTAAATACCAGAATGCCGAGATATCAAGTACAGATATAAGGGAAACACATATGGCATGAAGTAGGAACTGGGCATATGGAAACCCTAATTATGCCCCAAGGGAAAAATCAACAGCTGGAGACGCAGAAATAGGATCAGTTCTGTTCCTTGGGAAATTTGGGTTCAGATCCAATTGAATAAAGTAAAGACTGTATCTGGCCTCCTATTTTCTTTAAGACACTCCTCAAAAATGCATCAGGAGATAAAAATTGGTTACCTCATCTTTATTTCTATGAAACAAGTATGATTTTTTTTTTCATAATTTCCAGCAAAACTATTTCATACATTCAATCAGAATGTCTGGGTAGTCAAATGATGACTAAAACATCCAATTTTGGTGCTGGTGGATGACTGTGAGAAAGGCCCATATTGAACTGAAATAAAGCCACAAATGCAGCCACTGCAAAAGAAAAAGAAATATAGGGTTCTAATGACCATTCAAAATTTCAGAAACTTATATAATTATGTCATCTACACATTTTCACAAATCCTTTTTTAACATTTTTTAATTTTGTAAGGAACACACTGTTTTGGTAGTAAACTAAAAATATTTGGAACCTTTTTCGGACTTTTTGCCCTATAAAACTGTAGTAAATTTGCCATCAACCTGCAGAAGTGCTCAAATGTCAAGATCCTTATAAATTTTTTAAATATTCCTCCTCTTATAATTTGTTGTTTCTTCTAGTTACTTCTCACATGTTTACAAAAAATGTATTTAATTTCTCATATCTATGTTATTGAGAGACTGTAAATATTGTACATACATGCATGACTAACTCTATTTCTTATCTTTAAAACATATGCTAGCAGCTTTAGGGAGTCAATTATTCTTCTAATGTTTTTAAGTTTTAATATAGTTGAATTTTGATATCAAAGAGATGGACAGAGTAGAACCCTTTGGAGTTTAACACAGGGAGATACAGGATTTTGCACCTAGGGAGAAAAACTCTCATGTACCAGCATAGGCTGGGCACTCACCTGCTGGGGAGCAGCTCTGCAGAGAAGGACCTTGGGGTCCTGGTGGACACCAAGTGCCCATGAGCCAGCAGTGCCCTTGTGGCCAAGAGGGCCAGTGGTACCCTGGGGTGCATTAGGGAGAGCACTGACAGCAGATCAAGGCTGGTGATCCTGCCCCTCTACCCAGCCCTGGTGAGGTGCATCTGGAGTGCTGTGTCCAGTTCTGGGCTCCTCAGTGAAAGAGAGACATGGAACTCCTGGAACAGGTCCAGAGGAGGGGAACAAAGATGATGAAGGGACTGGAGCATCTCTGTTATGAGGACAGGCTGAGGCAGCTGGGGCTGTTCATCCTCAAGAAGACACAAATGAAAGGGGAGCTCATCAATGTCTGCCAGTACCTGAAGGGAGGGTGGCAGGAGGATGGAGCCAGGCTCTGCTCAGTGGTGCCAAACAATAGGACAAGAGACAATGGGTGGAAACTGATGCACAGGAAACTTCACCTGAATATGAGAAAGAAATTCTTTATTGTCCAGGTGTCCCTGCACAGGAACAGATCGCCCAGGAAAGTTTTGGAGTCTCCCTCACCAGAGATATTCAAGAACCATATGGATACAATCCTGTGCCATGTGCTCTAGAATGACCCTGCCTGAGCAGGGAGGTTGGATCAGATAACCTACTGTGATCCCTTCCAACTTGGCCCATTCTGTGATTTTGTGATTCTGCGTCACAAGCTGTTATACTTACATAATTTAGTAAAAATTCTCAACATCCATTTCCTGCAGTATTCTTTAAGGGGCACTACCAAACCCATGTGTACCTAAACATAAACCGCAACCCTCTGATTTTCAGTTGTTTCATTTGATTATTAATTCCAATTACCAACAAAATATGCCAAAGAATACATTTAATGCTGGTAGCTCAGTGTGATGCTACAGTGCCCGTTGCAGGTTGAGCTCTGGGTGGTGTGAGCCAGAGGCAAGAGGCTGTGAACTGGCACCGATTTTTGCATTGCAAATAGTGTGAGAATTTGTGGCACCAGCCCGGTGGCCAGACACTCTGAGACACAGCAGCCAATTGCCACAGACTCTCACGCACTGCGAGGGTATAAAAGCTTTGTTAGGGATCCCTTCTCAGAAACATCAACTTGAGATGTTGTTCTGTGGCTGCACCATGATACTTAAAGCAACCAAAGGCCTGAGACTCTGCTGTGGGAAGCCTGGTGTTGAGCTGGAAGGAGAACCTGCTCTGACTGCGTGAATGTGGTGAGGTAGGCAGTCAAGTGGGTCCCCTCGGGTCACTGGAGCAATCCGGAACTTTAGTCCCAAGAGTAAAAGCCTCAGGTGGTGGGACTGTGATTGCCAGAGTGACTCCTGAAAGGTCAGATAGGAAGTTTTCCCTAACAAATATTCAAAAGACATAATAAGAAATATCTCAGGTATTGCTCAATTCTTCTATTATCCTTAGAAAAAAATTGACCCTCTGAAACTATTTTAAAGAAAAGTAAACATTCCTTTATTTGCTTAATTTACAAAGTACTCTTTCTTCATTTGAAGGGCTTGGATTCTTGTACCCTATTCTTACTTTTGAAAATATCCTCCTTCAGTATATGCATATGATTCGTTGTTTCCCTTTACTGCAACACTCCTAGTAACTTTTCTATTTGACTAAAAATTTTCTGCAGTGACCATCTGAATTTGCTGCCTTTGTGCTTTCAGATTTTCTTGTTTTAATTTGTTTTGCTTTCAAGGAAATGCTTCTCGTCAAGATATGAAAAAAAATGTGGAAACAACTGACAGAATTATTTTAGTATAATAATGATAACTTTAAAATAACAGGACAAAAGGGATGATATTGTATATTCAGAGCAATTAAAAATAATTTCCAAGTAGCCAAATAGCCAGTTTTGTCTGTTCTTATGTTTTTAAAAAAAAATTAAAAATATAGATGTTGAAAAATAAAGTATTTTCTCTCTGATCCTTCTTCTTGTGCGATATACTGCAAGAAGAATTCTTTCCCAAACAGACATGCAGAAAACATGTTTACAAAATGTGTAATATCCATTACATTTTTTTGACCCTTATTTTTTTCTTTCAGTGTGAGGACTTTGGTAAGAATCTATCTCACATTGATTCCTAGAAATCTAATGTAGGCTCTAAAATGTAAATCAAGTAAAACTGATGTGCTGTAGAAGGCCTGAGGCCTGATCAAATGAACAGCACAGCTGGATCTTTTACAAGTCCTGAGAAAACTGGATGACACATTGCATATGCACCAGATCTTGATTCCCTGCTGGTAGGGCATGAGCAAACTCTGCAGCTCTTCACTGGATGACATCCAAATTCAGCAGTGTACTGAGGAGAGCCTAGTGGCACAGACAGAGGCAAGCATTTCTGGGTAGGAAAGCAAGGGAGAGTACAGCTAAGAAGCTGAAAAACAAATTCAAATGATTGCTAAAGGATGGTATCACAGGGAAGTGACAGCACTTCACTCTCAGCTTTCTCTGCTGAGAGCACACAAACATATTTTCTACTTCTTTTTTTTTTTTTTTTTAATGCTTTGTTAGAACACAGTTAATGATTGTTTTGAATATTCAAAATAAGTCACTGTAGAAACATTTGAAGAAAGGGATGGCAGTTTGGTTTGAGCCTTCAGCCTGAAATATGAAAACTCTGTAAATCAGGTGATCAGTTCAATCTTCTAGAGTACAAAAAAATGACATGATGTAGTGATGTTAAGAAATTCCTTCATACAGGATATAGGCTCAAGAAGTCTCTGCAGACTAGGCATTCTACAGGGACTTTTACTCCTGACAAAATGATTTTTCTGTAAGTATTTCCTCTCTGAATTTCTGAACCCTGTGATCTTTGAAAATATGAAATGATTTAATAAAGTAGTATTAATCCCTCTTTTAGTTCTAGTTGGCTTTTTTTTTTCCTGTTTTATATTTTATTTGAAATATTCAATCAAATCTAGAGATTTTCAAACAGACATTTTCATAATTATCTTCTTTCCATAAGAGGGTCAACTGTGTATGTACTTTTCTATATAAAAACATCTACTTGAAGTATGTCAATGTGACACTGATTCCTAAACATTGTAGATATGTCATGGATAAATAACACGACAAAATAATACAATTTAAAAAAAATAAACTGATTGAAGACAATATTGTCATCAATATACTAATTATTATGTAGTATAAACTCAGCACACTATTATCCATGTCCAGAAAAGTAACTACTCAAAAAACACTCATAATATTCAAATTAAGTACTCACGTACTTCCAATATCTCTCAATATAAGTCAGACTGGGGAGAAATAAAAGAGGAGGACTTTTTACTTTTGTTTTGTTTTCAAGAAACAAAAGAAATATTCTATATTGCTGCTTGTTTTGATTCTTGTACTGAATTTTTGGTGATACTTACACTCTTTCAAGTTTCCTGGATATTATGGAAGAAACCAGTGGGCTGGCAACTGGCTATATTATAAACATGATGCTCTTGGAATAAAGCTAATTTAAAACAAACAATCCCATCTCTATCAGTGTCAGTCTAATATTAATGGACATGGTGATGTTTTGGAGGCAAGTATTCACTTCATTTAAAACCCAGGGAATCTAGAGATAATAATCAGTGTCTAAACTTATAACACAGGATATACTTAAAACAGAATAATAAATAATCCTAAAAAGAGAGCAATACAAGCAAAGCCTTCAGGTTTTCAGAATCTTTGAAAGTTTCTAAGCACCCCTGGAAGCTCAATAGACCCTTTCATACACTCTCAGGCTCCCACTGTTTTTTTCTCAAAGCTTTTTGTTTTATATTCCTTTTTACTTTCTTTCCTTACAGCCATAGAGTTCATCTTTGCCTACATTTTTGAATACCTGAAACAAATCTGACTTGTGAAATAAAACTGAGGGCTAATGAGACTATATCCATGTGATCTGACTTTATTACAGAGGTTTTTACTGAGACAAAAAACTTGATCAGAATGAGCCTCGGGGTGAAATATCTATTATATTATATGAAATGAATTCTGTAGCATCTCTTAACAGCTCTCTGAGAGGATTTTTCTTGCCTTTTCTTTTCTCTGTCTTAGCTACCTCTAGGTATGTTGATACATTTAGGTATGTAGAATAAGGTATAGGACTTTCTGTTAACGAGCTATGTTTATTATAGATCAACATCGTCAACTGAAATTAAAGTTCCAGAAGAAAAAGCTAAGAGAAAGAAAGGGAGTTTCAGTATGCCAAAATATAACTCAGTCCTGGAAGTTGTTACAGAGTGTAGTGAATGTTATATTTCATTGGCAATAAAATGCAAGCAAGCCTGTTAAATTGTGGATTGGCACTATATGTTTGCATTGTAAAATGTGCGTTGGTGATTTTGATGTACAAAATCAGACAGACTTAAGATCAGATGAAATGAAATTACATGTAAGTTTCTCTAAGGTCCATCAAATTGCTAATTTAAATTAGAAGATACATATATCACCTGTATTTTTTCATTTAATGCTCTCTTTCAGTAGGACTTTTAATCCAATTATTAGTTACTTACTGAGGGACAATTTCAATAGACTTAATCAAGTCATATAATTTACATACATATTTAAATTCTAATGACCTAACATTCCTAAATATATTGATTCACTTTCTCAAAAATAAGGATATATAGGTCAAGCACCATTTGAAACTCTTTACAATATTACAGTATGTAAGACAGTGCCATGAGGCTATCAGATGCTAAAGACTTTAAGGGGACCCACTGTTCTCAGCAGCTGGAGGACTGGTAATATGCCCTCGTTACTGACACCCGTCTCAAAAGACATGAGCAATCAATCAGTAGCCCATCTTAAAGTGACTGAATTAAGCCTACAGTGTGTGAATTTCTTTATAATTAAAGAAATGAGAAAAGTACCTTTGAAGATCAAAAGAGTAGATTTCTCTTGATTTAATTACCACATCTTAGGTAAAAAATGTTCCTTTTGTAAAAACTAAGAGACACATATCCACTGACTGTCCTAGAATGTAGAAAATCAGTGGACAGAAATTAAATGTTTAGGTAATACTGAGTGGATCTCAACTTGTGCATCTAGTAGTTTTACCATTTTTCATTTTCAATTGTGTCATTGTCATCTCCAATTGCAAAACAATTGGATGAACTTTTTCTCTCTCAATAACTGCTTTCCTCAATTAAAGAAGTATTTTATTAAGTTTTACTTTTCCTTTGAGCCGGAAATTTCTGCAGTCTCTTTGATGTTGTGTCTGTGGCACAATCTGTGAAGAAAATGTCAACAACAATAAAGTAACATGAAGTTTTCCCCCAAATGTGCTAACTCTTCAAAGTTAAAAGGGTCAGTAGCTTCTTTTAATAGATTTCAGAAAAAAAATGTGACATGTAAGCATTAGCATTTGGGGAGTAGCCCCTGGAAAGAGTCTCAGAAACATCTGTTTGAATGATAAACTAAACTCTTCTAAAAAATACAATTTTGGTATTTTAGTGTATTAGGAATCGTCATTATTTATTTCCCCACATACCTCCTTTATAAATTAATTACTGAGGATACTGAATTGCCTTGCTTCTTTTGTGCATATATATATATACATATATATATGCACATAAATATATATATATATATGAGATGCACTAATGCACTTTTTCTTCATTTACTGTTTTCTCTTCTTTTGGAATGTGCACTTTTAATTTTGACTGCAATATGTCCATCTGTAATAAATTCAAACAAATGCATTTTTTTTCCAATGCAGTTGCTTGTGGCTTGATGTTCTCTGTGGAGATAATAAGAGAGCAACTTGACATTCCTCACTAAGAAATACAGTATATTTACCAACTCTGTATGCCTGCTTTTTCTAAGACTTGGTTTCAAAGACTTGTGATTTTTGAAGATGGCAACATATTACATAAAGGGTATTGTGCTTCAAATTACACTATTATATATTACGCACCATAATTTGATTAAATACTGTGAATCTGCAATTGAAGAAAAGCAAGGATTCAAAGTAGTTTGTTTTTGCTTAAGAATACTTGTAGTGTTTCTGTTCTTTTTTCAGCAGTATGATGTATAGACATGTATTCTAGCTCTAAATGAATGAGATCAAATTCCAAAGTGCAAGGAACAAAAAAGTCCATATGGATTGATTAATCCTTCCAGAAGGGTTTTTCTTAAGTTTTTTTTTTTTTTTTTTTAAATACCTAATTTGTACTAAGAAATGGGACAGCTTCATAGAATCATAGAGTCATAGAATCATAGAATGGTTTGCGTTGGAAGGGATCTTGAAGGTCATCTAGTTTCAACCCCTCTGCCATGGGCAGGGACAGCTTTCACTACACTGGATTGCTTAAAGCCCCATCCAACCTGGTCTTGAACATTTCCAGGCATGAAGCATCCACAGTTTCTCTGGGTAACCTGTTCCAGTACACCGTTATAGTGGAAAAGGTGAACCTAATTTTAGCTGAAATGAGCTTATTTCACCTAAATAATCTTTTAACACATGAAGTAAAATAATTAGGGGCATCTCTAAAAAAATTGACATCATATTGTAATTCTGTTTTTCTGTAGCCATATAGGACCAACTTTTCACAGCCATTTAATAGTCCAAATATGCAGCAAAACTGAAAAGTCCCATTCAAAAATATAATTCTCAGTAGAATCTAGGAAGAACTAAGTGTATATACATGAGTTAAGAGTGTAAAGTCCTTGTGCTTCTGGGCTGAAATAATTGCAAGGTTGAGGTTGTTAGTTATTTATACACTTTTAAAATCCACTAGAGGCCTCTCTGCAGCACAATAAAGACCTTTGAAAACTATGCTTTTAGGAGACCAAGTTAATGCATGTATCCCTTGGAATAAGAGTTATGCCTCAAATAAAGGTAAGATGTAATTCGCCTGATTTAGTCCTCAAAGTTAGACACCTAATCCAAGTTTGCCATTCATGGCAACTTTTTCTTCAAAGTGAAGAAACAAAAAGAGATGACTCCTGAGAGTGATTCATCCATTCTTAAGACCAACATTTTAGTAAGGTAAGATAAATTGTCCTCTAGAGAAGCCTATCTCCTTCCTTTCCAACACGTAAAGGAGTTAAGTCAAGTACCTTAGACTACATGTTTAACTTCGGGACAGTGAAAGATTAGGTGAATCCTACCTTTTCTCTATGACACACCTTCAGACTTGTTTATTCCTTTTCTTGCTGTTCCTTTCCCACGGGGACTGCACTGGTATATCCATCATTGTATAAAGCACCAGTTCTCTAAGGTACTGTAATTTGTTACTGTGATCTTCAAAATATTTTATATTATGTTTAACTTACTGAATAAAAAATTATGCAAGACAATTTTGCCTCTTTTTTCACCTACCTCCTGTCCATGTGTATGGACTTGCATCATATTTTTCCAGAATTATATAACAGTCAGAGAAAGAAACCATGGTTTGTTTTGTTTTTTTTTTTCTTTTTCTCAGTAATAAAAAATGAATTTATATTTATAAACTCCTGTAGACAGAGGAAAGGACCAATATAGAAAAATATCACATATTCAAAAATATCACAAATATCAAAACTCCTTGCTTAAGACTTTAGTCTTAAAATTTTGCTGATAAAATTATATCAGAGAAAATGCCAGTCCTTCAAGTACAAAATCAGAGACAATGATTGTAGGCCAAGGGCCTGTTCCTGTTCCTCCATATCCTAACAGAGGAACAATGGGATTCTATGAAGTAAACAATATTTTTCAGTGATAATAGACACTGCAAATCCCAGAGTCCACCCCTTACCCTGAGGTTTATTCTGTTCTGTATTAGTGAATTTAACATCTGGAAATATTGCAATCCATCCTTTCTTCTCTCTAGCTAAGTCAGTGGTAGCTCTGAGTCTTTATTTAAGATTTTTGTTCAAGAAGAGACAGTTTCTGCACTGGCAGTGGTGGAATTTCTGGTCTATAGATTGGACTTGAAATTTGTTTTTGGAGTATACACAGAGTAAAACTACAAAAAAATCACGAAAGTACACAAAAAATTCAAGAGATATTATTTACTACTCTTATTTTTTATAACAGTGATACCAAACACCCCAAGTATACTCAAATGGCCAAAAGCAAATATTTTAATTTTGCTTAGTTGCCAGTGTTAACCATGATTTTCTTGCATTCAACTGCTTCAGATTTGCACAGTCAATTTCACTGCCTGCAACCAAGCATTATATTTACTCTTAAATAACTATAAGTTTATTGATTTTTATGGGGTAGGGGGAGAACAGGTCTGAATCCAAACTGCTGGTAGCTAAAGAAAGAGCAGTAGAGTGTAAAACTGACATCTGATCAAGTAAGTGCAATTAATGCATAGCTGTAGCTGACAGATGATTTGGTTACATGCAATTCTGAATCATCAGTTATACCTATTCCAAAATGCAGAAGACTGTGGCAAGTTCTCACAACCAGAGTCTTTGTTGAAAATGTGCTCTCATTTGTAATTCTAATAATGTAATTCCACAGATACTAACGTAACTGAGAAAGTAAACATCATACAGGACAGGTGGATCTACAAAAAACCCAATGTAAAACAAACATGATTAACACAGAGTAATGAATTAGACAATTCCAAATAGTTTCTTCTTGTTTCCATTTGTGACATGTAATTAAATGTTATCTTTATTGACTCGAAGCCAACAAAGGAAAAAGCCAGATCAGTTACTTCTGTCTGTAATGTTTGGTCAACAATATTTCCGTCATTTTGAGCTTAAGGAATCCTGAAGGAAACAGAATTTTGATTAGTCAACCCCTATACTACTTTGTGGTTTTATTATTCTTTCATTTCAGCAGGGAAAAAGTTTTTACAAGGTCTGGGAGATTATCAAAGGCATTCCAGGTGCTGAGGACAAATTCCCTGGCAGACAGCTTTATGCTGAGACTAGTCCTAGTCCTCACTTTCAGCTCTTTCAGGTGAAAACTGTCAGAACTTCCTCATTAAAATAAAACAATGCAAGATTTTTCCTAACATAATAAAATAAAAAAAATCTAAATTATCTCTATGGTTTCCCTCGTAATGTGAAAGTAATTCTTAACCAAAAGACGTAGTTTTTGAATTGCTGTGCCAACACCACAGACATCTCTGCTACACTTGCAATAAGTGGACAAGGATTACTATATAAGACAAGAATAAAATATTTCTCTCAAAGTGCCACCTTCTTTTTTCTGAAATAGGTGGTATCTGATAAATGTGTAGTGTTGTTATATATATGCATGCTAATTTTAATTCTATACTTAAGACCCTGCCAGTTAATATGAATGTGTGTGACACATGGATGGGAATCCCAAGACTAGAGTGGTGCTGCTAGACTCCCTGCTTTGTGAGGGCAATGAGCCTTAGAAGAAAAGGCCAGAGTGGAGCTGAAGATAGATCAGGTGATGGGAATGTTACCAGGGCTGACGGACTCTCTGATAACCTTGAGGACGGTGGATAAGTGTAAGGTGGAAGGAACCAAGAAGGGTGGTTGAACTCAACAGAACTATGTGATAATATAGACTGCTAACATGGTTGATATGAATTAAAATTGATGACAAGTGAATTTGTTGTTATCATGTGAAACAGGAGATAAATTCTTAGGGAATAAGATACAGCTTTGGCTGCTCCTTGCCTGAACTGATCCCTTCTGCCACTCTAGCCCATAACCACTACTCTTTTGCTCTAGGGGGCAGAAGCAGATCTACTGGAATGTCTTCTGCAAAGCAACATTTGCAAAGACTCTGTAAAAGAAAAATCACATTACTGAGTAAAAAATACATATTACCTTCATAGGTAATTTCATTCACATTTTGCAGATAGGTGGTACTTATATACATATGTATTTTCTCCCAAGGAAACAGACAAGCCAATAATTTACCTGTGTGTACTTCACCTTGGGAAAATTGTTTTGATAACCATATCTCCTTTGATTTTTATGAAAATAATAATTTCTTTTGGGATTTGGGTAGGAGACCAAAAATAGAGAATCACACCTCTCCATGTCATGTGGAGAACCACATCATTCAGTGGTTCAGGATTGGGAATTCATTTATTAAGCAGGATGGCTCAGACAGAGAGCAACTTCTAGTCTAGTGTTTCTGTCTTACACATCATCCACCACCAGTTATAGTCCCTTTCCCTCTGGTCTGGGTTAGACTGGCTGCAGGCTCCAGGCTCACACAACATGCATGCTGGATGTGCCCTTGTCCTTGTTCTGACTGATGGCCCAGCCCCTGTGCAAAAGGGTTTTGTCTTGGTCTCAGCCTTTGATATTTTGTCTGAGGCCCACACATGGTGTGCTGATCTCACCTCCTAGGGGGTAATTGTCTTCTCTATTACATTGTAAAGTGGATCATCAGCACAAGCTGCTAATGGCCTTGTTAATCAGGCAGCCTGAGGCCAATCACTTCGACTTTCTCTATATCTAGGGCTGATTAGCAGTTATCACCGTTATCTCTGTGGTTTCTGTCATTCAGCTTCCCTGTACCCAAATGTGTTACAAAAGGGTGAAGTCAGCAATAGGCACATTAAAACATTCTTTGTTCTGGGCTGCAGCATAAGAAAGACATATTCAAATTGCTCAGTGTAAGAAGGTTTTCAAAGAGTTACCAGGTCTTTCTGAATGTAGAGTGGAGAAGGAACTGTTCAGTCTTTCCCTCATTTCATCACTATACATACCTCTGCATAATGCAGTAGATTTACTTGACTCATGCTCCAGAGCACAAAATTCTCATTGTGATTTAGCCTATGGCAAAAAATCAACTGGGATTTCTGACTAATTGGCTGATTTGTTAAAGTAAAGGTTCCAGCTTTTGCAACTCACCATTGCATTACAAAAATATTTGATATTAGATTATATCCATTTACATTTTTCAGATGTATTAATCTAGGAAGGCTTGGATTGTGAGATTTTTTAGAATAAAATAGGATCTTTGAGCCTTCACTCTTTTCAGATCTTTTGCATCCTCTCTCACATCCTTCAAATAGGAGGCTTCTTCCAAGTCCTAAGAAAGAGAAAAAAACCTAAATTAAAAAAAACCAAAACATGAAAATTTCTTCCTGGTTAATAAAACTGGAAAGCTCTGATGTTTCTGAGGCAGATTTAGGTATGAAGTGAGTACTCATCTTGTCCACTGCCTGGAAACATTAACTTGCTGCTGCTGAGGAAAGGTCAAAACTTATGACTTGATAGCTCCTGATGAGTGTCTAGGCACCATTTATCCTTTCGCCCAGTACTGGCAGGAACAAAAGGTGTGGTTCTTCATGTCTCTCCTGCCAATTACAAGAGGAACTGAGGTCTTTTGGAGGAGTTCAAGTGCCATAACACTTTATGGAAGCACCACATATAAGTTTCTTTATATATAGTACAGTATTTACTTTTGAAAGCAGTGAAGAAATGAAAACTGATGAAAAAATATCATCAAAGAAGTAATACAAAAGTATTGAAAAAACTTTAATTTGTATTCCAAATTAATTCCTCCTCCCAATTTCTTTCAATGGCCTTACAAATGCTAATAGCAAATGAACAGGCATGGCTATGTGTGGGACCATTTATTTCAGCACTATTTCTAACTGAAAGTTATAGCAAAATGATGGAATAACAGTCTGTGATCACAACAGTAATCACAGAATTGCCATTTGTAGTGGTTTAGGTTTGTTAATTAGAGATTTTTTTGGCTAATGTACTAATTAGTGTGATAGTTTTAGTGTTGGCTAAATATTAGTGTATTTATTAGAATGTATTTATTTATTTCTTATTGTGAGATGTAGGATTAAGAGAAAGGCAACATAGGCTTAAAATTTTAAAAGGGTATAAAGAAAGGTTTATTGACAATAACTAAAAGAAAATAATAAAAATTTTTAAAAAAAATTTTAGAACTTTCTTTTCTCCTAATATTTTTTTTTTGTTGATAATGTAAAGAAACAAAACCTAAAATTTTTAGTTCGTTTATCATTTTTAGAATAGTTTTTTATTAGTTTATTCATTAGTCTGATGTACCAATTTCATTTTTTTCTTTAGCTTTATAAGAGGATTTCAGTTTTAAGATTAGGGCATCTCTTTATCCCTCCCATCTGGAACTTGACTTTTTCTTCACTGACTTTAATATCCTTATGCTGTTCTTTTACATGCTTGCATTTTGTTCCTTTTTCTTACTCGAGGGAAGACTGAAGCACTGAAAGAGTTACCATCTCGCCCGGGGCCTACAGATGGTCGCGTAACCCTGGCGGGTTCGGTGGCTTGCGGCGGGAGCCGCGGCTGGGCTGGGGGGGCGGCAGGGATCTCAGCAGCCAGCACACCGGAAGCTGATGGCTGTTACTCTACTTGCTTGGGGCTTGCTGGCANTTATTCATTAGTCTGATGTACCAATTTCATTTTTTTCTTTAGCTTTATAAGAGGATTTCAGTTTTAAGATTAGGGCATCTCTTTATCCCTCCCATCTGGAACTTGACTTTTTCTTCACTGACTTTAATATCCTTATGCTGTTCTTTTACATGCTTGCATTTTGTTCCTTTTTCTTACTCGAGGGAAGACTGAAGCACTGAAAGAGTTACCATCTCGCCCGGGGCCTACAGATGGTCGCGTAACCCTGGCGGGTTCGGTGGCTTGCGGCGGGAGCCGCGGCTGGGCTGGGGGGGCGGCAGGGATCTCAGCAGCCAGCACACCGGAAGCTGATGGCTGTTACTCTACTTGCTTGGGGCTTGCTGGCAAATCTCAACGGTGGCAGAATCTTGGCCGAGCCGGCCGGCCTGGGGCTGCTCTTGGGGCTGGCAGACTCTGGCATGGCCTGGGCTGGTGGCGGGGCAGGGCTTTGGAGCAATAAGATGTTAGCAATCGCAGCCACAGCCCAGCCCTGGCCTTCGGCCCGTGGCCCCCTCCCCCTGCCCGGCAGCCGATCGGGGGGTGCGGCCCCTCAGCAGGGGCCACCGGCCCAGGGCTGCTTTTCTGTGCGGGCTGCAGAGCTGCCTCTGGTTTTTTCAGCCACCGCGCTGGAGGGGAAAGCGGCTGGGATCTCAGCAGCCAGGCTTGGACCCAGCCCCCTACTCCGTGTCCTCTCCTCCCCCTGCTCAGCAACTGATGTCAGGGGGAGGGGACCCTGGCCCACAGCAGGGGCTGTGTTACTTCTTTGCCAGTTGGAAGGGAAAGAGGCCCTTCCCAAGTTTCTTTCATCTTTAACATGTGCTTTTTCACAGAGGCGTGTGCAGCTTTCTAAGTGGTTTAACAGAATTGTCAATTCTCAAAGCCATTACTGATTGGTTCTTTTTGTCAGACACAAAGGCAATTGTTAACAGCTCTTCTTTGCATCACTTCCATAAGTGCTTCCCATGCAAAACCACCACACCGTTACATTCCTCCATCCCTCTGGTCTCCTTTGAACCCTTTCCTTGCTAAGTCCTGAAGTAGTAGGTTCAAGATATTTTTGGGCAGGTGTGCATTGTTGTCCTGTACATTTTTGTACTGAATGCAATGCATCAGAAACAGAGAAAGTAGAGTTGTCAGAGCAGACTAATGTAACTGATTAGCTACTGTGACCAGCTGTATTGGATGGAGATAAATACAGAGTGGAGGAAGAGATATTGAGAAGGTTTCCAAATGCCTCCTGACGCTTAAAGGACAGGACAAGCTGTACAATTGCACTGGAAAGCAGGGAAGATGCAACGTTCCTTTCCTCTTTCTCTTTTTTTCTGTTCTTCCACACACGTTTGAATTCCCATCATACGATGTGGCATCCTTTTATGTGGAAAAGATTTGTGTCGTCTGGCTTCTTCTATGCCCTCTAAAAATTGCTCTTTTTCTCCCATTACCGTCAGTTTTCCCAGTCAGAAGAATTAGTATAATTATCTCAGTTCACACCTCAGTTCACAGTGAAGACACTCCAGTTTAATGGTCTGAGACACAGACAAACTCAGACACAGTTAAAATTATTTTTCTCATAGTCTCTTTTCTAAAGTCACTGTTCCATGAAAACAATATTAGAATAAAATTTTTAGCTCTTACTTACCCACTCAGCTCTCATGTTAAACCGAAGTTTTTATTATTACAGTTATTATTATTTTTCCTTTTTTCTGCCCACCATCTGATTGTCTCACTGTGTTGCTGACCTCTCCCCCTCAGCCAAACTCTCAGACGATCATTATCTTAGAGGCTGAAGAGCAATACCTCTGGGCTAAATTCTGTTCTGCTATGCAGATATGCCTGTGTTAGTTTAAAGTCACTTAATTGATTTTCTGGTTAGAGAGGCATTGGAAGTGGCTAAATAAGAGGCCAAGTCTCTCTCAGCCTTTGGCTCCAGATGCTGGTTATTACTGATAAATAATTTTGTAAGCTGCTTTCCTTTTTAGATACTTTCCTTGTAAACACGAATCTTGCTTTTAGAAAACTGTAATCAAGTAAGTGCTCTTGCTGTCTAATAGAAAACAGCGATAGCTGCACAGCACAGTTAGTTTAATCTCTTTCACAGTATGTCCTCTTTTAATCTTTTATTTGGTTCAAAGAAACTGCCAGGTCAGAACATACAATTGCTAAGTCTGAAGGAAGAGTTTGCTCTGAAGAAAGGTTTCCAAGGATGACTTTAAAAATTCTGTTAATTACTCTATGCACGCATTGTTTTTTTTTTACTTCCTTCCTTTGTTAAGTAGAGTGAGTTGCCCAGACTTTAGGGAGAATTGACTGTTTTTAAGTTAAACATTTATTCTTAAGTATGACAACAACAGCTGAAGCAGTCACTGGTGGCTAGAAGTCTGAATTCCAGAATGCTTCAGGGCACATTTCAACATGTTTGCATGGACAAAATTCCCATAAGAAGCCATGATAGTTTGTTAATATTTACCTATTCACATATTTCTCCATATTATTCGTAAACACAAATTATGTGACAAATTTTTACAGATGGAGGGATACACTTCACTTATAAGATAGGAGTAACAACACATTTATTAACATAAATTAGTGATTTAACAAAATTTGATGGCAAGTGAAACAGTGGTTTAACAAGATTCTACGGCAAGGTACACTAAATTATTTACTGCAGAGAGGACTGGGTCAAACAAAACTGTCAGGAAGACCTCTTGAGTCATGAGGTTCAGAAAGGGCCACCTTGTGTTCTAAACACTTGTTTGTCTTTCTCAAAGGGGAGTTTAGGTGTATTTGCATTCAGACTTGGTTCCAGAGCTTGATCAATGGGTTATATCTAAAGGATTCTGTGTGGAAATAAATTCTTTATATCACTTAGCTAACATTTCAAAGTTTAGCATGAGAATTTAATGAGAATCTCTTGTGGGAAGGAATCAGTCAGCCTCAAGGAATAACCTTTAAAGGCACCACTACTCAAGGAGACATCCTGGTCTGCAGCCCACTGCTGTGCAGGAGAGCTCAATGGGCCCTGGACTGTCCATTATCTGTGGACTAAGATAATTGCTTCATAGTCACATTTGCATACCAACTACAGAATTAGTTTCTTCCCACCTTGGCTTGACTGGGTTCTTGACCAGCACTATATTTAGGGGAGGCACATTGCTCAGATTAGCTCTTTGCTATTGTGTTTTTATCTGTCTCCCCCAAATCCACTACAAGTTGATTGCAGCCATCATGACCAGACCAGACACCTCCACTATGACTGCCACTGCTGATTATCACCTGAGTTAAATCACATGAAATAAAGATCAGGCTGGGGGACTGAGCAAACCGTCACACAAATAGGCAGAGATATATCAGTGTAGATATATGGACAAATTAATGAAAGAGAAAACTTAAGTGTGTTTAAAGTTTCCATATAAAAAGCAGTTAAATTCAATATTATATTTAGCAATGTAATGCTTGTGTTTTATCATGACCTTTAATAGACAGGAATACTGATGAGTCCTGTTTTCTGCATTTGTTATGCTGACTAGAAAACATGTAGAAATGCAAAAGGCATGAGTTAGATTGGTTTTGGACTTGACGTTCCAGTCCACGTAACTCAAGGATTTTAAGTGTCATCAGGTAGCTGTAGCTGAATATGTAACAATAGAGGAAAATTACTGAAGAAAAGTTATTTAACTTTAATTCAGTTTTTAGAAGATTATAAATATACAATCTATATGTCATAGCTGTCTGGAATCTACTAAATTCTCATATATTTTCATTTTCTTAAATAAATATTTATTTAAAAAAAACCAAACCAACAAAAAGTCATAATCTTTCCTGGCTTTAACAACAAAAATCACTCCGCCATCTTCAATCAATGTAGAATAAAGCCCTCTTTCATTCAAATGTATGTTAAACATGGATCAAAGTTGTTTTTCTTAGAGGTAAAATGGCTAAGATCTTTGGTGTTTACCTCAAAATAATTTGTGCTAAAATGCCATTATTTGTTGAGCTTCAATCAATGGAACTGATATATTTTTTTTGTTTTTTATTTTAATGGCAATCTAAATATAGTCAATATTGATATCAATATAACTGATGTCAGTATAATGGAAAAGTGAGGGCTTGGTTGATTTGCAATACCTGGGCTCAGGTCTTCAAGCTGAGAATATTACACATTTCTGTGGATATCAGAATTGAAAAAGTCTTTTTACCTGCTTCTCCTGGTCAAGCTGATTTGATCATTAGAATGGACTAATTTCCCCCATTTCCATGAGGTAAGAACAATGTCTGTGTATGGTAGGGGCTGACAGCTGGTTTGTGTGCTAGGAAAAGTTCATTAGAAAAGAAGCTGATAAGAGTCATGGAGAGAAATCCTTCCAAGGTTGTTTTCATGACAACCAGAAAGAAGAAGAGATAGAGGGGTTTGTGAAAGAGTGGTGGAGATGCTTTTGTACCAATGTGTTGATTTATGGTGGCCAATGAATAAGTGTAAACTTTGTGGGAATTAAAAAAAGAGCTGGCTCTGAGAATAAAGAGATTTTGAGGCCTTCTGATGTTGTGCAGCTTTCTTCTGCATGTTATGACTGTCTCAACAACGACATCTGTGGAGTTGTTTTTGTGTTCCAGCTTGTTAAGTGTTGACCTTAGTTTGTCATTCATTTGAACTTCAGGAGTTCAAAAACTCCAAGACAACATTTAAATACTGGAAGAACAATTTAGTGTGACTAATATTTTCATGATTCTTTTTAATCTGAAAACAAAGCCCTCATCCCTTCACATGCTGTTTGGACTTCAGCACTTTTCGGTGCAACACATCAACTTTTGGACTTATGTATGTGCAGATTGATTATGTTCGCCCTGCTTTGCTCTCCTCCACTGAGTATAAACCTTACTCCAGACTTTCCTCCTGGACTTGCACCCAGCTTTTCCACATCCTGTGTCACAAGGACCCTGGCCCTGTTCAGCACTGGTTCCTCATTTTCATTAGCTTCCCTTTTACTGTTTATATAGTTGTAGAATCCTTCCTTGTGTTCCTTTACATCCCTTTTCAGATTCAGTCCCAGGTGGACCTTTGATTAACCCATCCCTGCACAATCAGACTGCAGCTTCATATTCCTCCTGGATCACTTGATACTGCTTGCTCCTCTTGCACATTCCCTTTCAAGTTCAGTTAGAACTCCATGTCCATGCTGGCCCTCTGCTGCCTTTGCTTTATGTCTTACTTCCTGGAATGGACTATTCTGAGTTTTCAGGAGGTGATCACTGGGTGTCAACCAGCTCTCCTGGACTCCTCCAAGCATATCTCTGAATAGTCTCAAAACTTCTCTTCTAAAATCCAGGGATCCTTTACATTCTTTGAACATGTTAAAATCTAATTATTGAGACATTCCTCTACCCAAATTAAAATGCAAACAAGACCATATGCCAAAGACAATAGTGCAGATTTTATAAAATTCCAAGTAGAGAGACAGAAAGAAATAGAAAAGGGGGCAGGGAGGGAGAGAGAGAGACAGATTAAGCAGAAGATAGTCAACACCCCTGCATCCAGTGACATCCTGTTTGTCCTTCTTCACCCTGGGCTTCTCGACAGTGGGGGTCCCAAAGTTCAAAATGTTTCACCATTTATACATGCTACCAAACAAAGGAATTAATGCTCTTTGGCTGCACAGTTCTCCTATTGGTTAAATTATTCCTTCACTTCTAATGTTAATTAATTCCACATTTCTCTTTCTCTTGAGTTGGTGGGTTTCTTTGAGTCAGTGGATTGTGCACAATCCTCCCCTGATGGAATTACCTTTTACTCCATCAGATCTGATTTCAGCACAGTTACTGAGTTAGCTTTCTTTGTGGATTCTTTGTGTCCATTATCAGTGCCCCCCCAGCTTTCTTTACCGCCCCCTAGGTCTGAGATAACACCTGGATAATAGTACCAACTTTACCTTATCTTAAACTCCCATCAAACAACATACAGTCCAAATTCCAGGAATACACAGAAGTATATTCAGAGTGGAGAGGAGGGAGGGGGGGACGTGAGTGGCCCAAGGTGCCATCTGACCCATAACTTGGTGAGTGTTTTTTGACCAGCGATGCTCGATGCTCGTATGGGGAGCAGTCCCTCCACAGTTTGCCACAATGGGAACTCTCGCCTGGGTGCATTACCCAGGATGTGCCAGCCAGACCTCCCCAGGCCTGGAACCACTGCCATCCTGCTGCTCCTCTCTGTGCTTATCTCATGGCAAAGTCTCGTGGTCTTAACAGTGTTTGAGGCAGGCAACGGTGAAGTCATAACCATCCAAAGCTAAGGTCCCCAAAAGATGATCACAACTAGTGTAGTAGTGTAGGAGTAGATCTGTATTGTGAAATGGTTGGTGTTGAGGACCTAACAACAACAAACTGCTAATTTTGTGGGGTTTTCTTCAGTCCACTGCTATGCTTCAGCAGGTGAAATGAGTCTCCCAGTGATACATTTTTATATACTACATTTTTAGATACTACAAGGTAATCAAATTTCTGCAGTCAGAATGGAAACCAGAGCATGGCAAGAGGGTAAAATTGAAAGATTCTCTTCAAAACACTCTCCCAATCTGAAATAAAACATTAACATGGATCCCCTAAAGTCCCTAACCTTAGAGATTCCTAAGTTTCTTCAATACCTAAAATGTCATTAGTAAATTATTATATTTCTGGTCATCACCTCACAAATACTGAAGGCTGTTTAATTCCAGCAGGCTAAAAAAAACTTTAAAACTTCAATATACATATTTTTTTCTGAACGCACGTATTTATCTAGACTATACAAACCACAGCAAGGTGGAAATCCATTCTTCTTAAGTCAGTTCCTGTATTTCAGCATCTGGAGATCTTACTTGAGTTTCAAGGGACTTGGTAATATTGCTTTTGTCCAATTACAAGTAGATTGGAAACTCTACCTTTCAGGATATTTCCTAGTAATCAAAACTAGATTTCTTGCACATTTTCAAATACAGAGAATTGAAATTACTGTTTTGTTTTGGAGTATAATGAATCTAGTTGCCCATCTTGTTCCCAGGACTTTCAGAGATGAATTTTCAATAGATGAACTTGAGAGAACCTCACAGAGTATATTCAGTACACAAGAGCTATAATAATCTGTCAGCATCAGAATGGATCAAATTGAATCCAGGCTCCTACACCTGCAGTGGATAAGGCAACAAAACCAAGAGAGCTAATGCCTTTCATATTCCAAATAACTTCCCATGTTGCACACCTGTTGATGAAAAGGTAAAAACAGACTCAATAAAATTGGAGAAATGGATTTATTACTTTGGTGAAAATTCACCACTGAGCTTCCTACCTCAAAAACAGGCTTTCATAGTTTAGAAAGATGAATTTAATACTTTTCTTCTCCTCTCGGTGTTTTTCTACCAGTAACTACACATTTTGGGAACTGGATTTTTAGAAGACTCTATATTTGTCTGCTAACACTCTGTTTTCGTTAAAGTGCCTAGACAATTTTGGTAATTTGCTGTAGCAGAAGATTAATTTACACTGGAACATAACATTTGCCTGGAAATGTAACTGTTTTAATTATCTAGTTCGGCTTCCAAATGCTATTTTTCCTTTCATGGATGCATAAGGGTGTCACATACCCACAAAAGTTCAGCATTTATTAATCAGCAAGCAAATATCTAATTTAGACATAATTTATTATTGTTATCATAGGTTGAACAGTCAGTTATTAAAAATCTCTCCAGAGTGCAAAAAATGAGATGTTCAAATGTCCTCATTGCTTGTAAATTTTTATTTAAAATTATTCAAAATCTAGCATCACAAATATTGTTTCTGACCTAATACAGAGTTCTATAGAAAAATGAAATACTTGTGCTACAATTCTACTATGAAATTGGTATTCTTTTTTTCTAACAATTCACAGAGCTAAGTAGAGAAGTTGCACCCAGGAGATATTCTGCTTAAGTCAAATGCAAGTAAAAAATAACCAGGCTACTAACTGTGTGTGATTACAGAACCATGATTTCATAATGAGTTCTGGCAACATGAATTTAATAAAAATTATATTAAAATAAAATAAAATAAAATTATATTAAAACACCTGTCTGAGCTTCAATACTTTTGAATGTTGAAATGTTAAAATTTCCACAAATGGAGTGTGAATTAAAATTTAAATTATGAGGCTTTTATAGCATGCCATGCCTAACAAAACAAGCAATCAAATCCTCCAACACTTTATCCACCACCATCACCTATAATAATCCCCAATCCCATTGCAGAATGTGAAGTTTTCCTACATGGAACTTGTCCTGTGTGTTTGGTAGCAAGAGGACAGTGGAAGTAAAATAAATAACAATTCTTTATCTCATTTTTAAGCCTGTCAGCATAAGTGAACAGAGGAAAAAAGCCACCAGCAAAGGTTATCATAGGTGATCATTGCCCAGAGCTGACCAGAAGCAAAAACTATGGAATGGAAATTTCCCTGGCTGTTAACACAGAATTTTTTATATGGCATATATCCTGGAGATGGATTTGTGAACATAACCATTAGAGGAATCAGAAAGAAAAATATTTGAGATCAAAGTGATGAAATCATAGGTGTAGATTTTTGAGCAAGATAGCACCACTGTTTGTTTTCCCTGTATTCAAGAGGAATACATTTTTTAATGCAAGATTACATCCCTGTAACTGACTTTTGATACTAAATATTTTATTAATACAAAAATATTCTTGAAATGTGTAAATATTGACTGTAAAAGGGTCAATATGGGGCTAAGCCTGAAGCAGTATTGGTTATCTGAAGTTATTATTCTAATATTAAACTGCAAATGAACTCAAGATTTAAGGTTATAGGTACTGTAGAGCATATGGAAAATAACTGGGATCAAGAGGAGATTAAAGCTAACTACAATAAAGCTGCTCTCAGTTCAGAAACAGTTAATCACAAAGAGCAAATAGTCTGTAAGCAGTTCATATCAGATAATATACTATTATATTGTTGATAAAAATATAATAGTAGAGTTAAAGCACCTTTGAAAAAAAGACTATTTATCCATTAAATAAAAATATTAGCTACAATATGAAAACTGTCATAATAAGCAGGTCATAAATTTCAAGCAAATTATTAAAGTTTATTCACATCTTCACCTGTGGGATGGAGACAGGAATCCAGATAGCTGACAGACAAGCCCTCCTATTTGGACAACGATCTCACCTGTTTTGTACAGTGCTTTCAGCTGAAATAATTTAGCACTTGATAGGTCCATGTGAGCAGCAGCAAAGGTGGGTCCTAATACACCTTTGCAGCCATTTAAAATTTACACTACTCAATGGTTTTCATTAATTTTCTCCCAGTACTTCTGTTGTACGAAACATCTACATCAAAACTAAATCCTGTAGTTTTGGTCTACTTTAAGAGGCCTTTCATAAAAATTCAGTGATTTTCCTCACTCTTTATGGGAGGAGTGCTTTTCTTTGTTGAAGCAATTGGAAATTAAATTGTGTAAGTCTTATCGTCATGTTTATTTTTATGCTGTTTCTAAATGGGTTTCATTCTGAGGAGCAAAACATGTAGATATATTTGAATCTCAGCTAAAAAGTCAAATTATTCCTTTTGCTTTATGTGTGACAGATTTAAAATCTTTGCCTAAATATTTTGTGAGCTATAATGTTGTAATTATTGCCCTTACAAAGCTCAGTCAAGAACAGAATTTCATTGCATCTGTAGGAAAGACCTCTAAATACTCTCACTGCATTTTCCAATAGTCTATATTTTAGGACCAAAGAAACAAAAAGACCTGGAGAGTCAGATAACGTAGTTTCAATATTGTCTATTTACAAGCTGTCAAACACTTATCATTTTAAGGCTGACTTTTTTCAGCTGAGAATTCATTAATCCTAACTTGCACTTAATATGTGGGCACTGTAATGGGAATTGCTGAGACTCAAGACTGTAAAAAACACTGAACAGTAACAAAGTGTGTGTCTACTCTGTAGTTGTCACCATGATTTGTGTAATGCAAAATCTGTAGTAATTTTTAGCTAGGTAACTTGATCTCAGAACATCAAAGTCCAGTGAAGGCTACAGAGTCAAACCTTACATTTGACAGGTTTGCTTAGCTGCTAACTTAAATCTGTCTAGATCTCACTATAATGACAGCAGCTGTATTGCAGACACTGGTGATGAAGGTTCATACATATCCTTCCTGCTGTCCAAGCAACATTTGAGGCTTGTCTGTGTGAATCCAAGCTGTCTGGAAAGGCAGGGGCTCAACTGTGTGTAGTGTACAGTATGGATGCAGAAAAATCCCAGATTGTAATATAGTAAGTCTGATGAAGGAACAAGCCACAGCTCTGATGAGAAGAGCTGAATTGAATACTTGTTTCTACTGAATGAAGCAGGTGGTTTTGTGGTTAAAATAGGGATTGAAAATACATCAGTTTGTATCCCAGAAGCCATTGTTTTTTCCACAGTCACCAGGATAATTCTATTAAAGTTCTCATGGCAGAATATAAAACATGCTTTTGTTTGTAGTTTGGGCTAAAGGCTTTATGTTCCTGCTTTGGCTCTTACTGCCTATGGCACAATACAAATGAAAAGTACTACAGAAACTCAGGCCATACAGGGACAAGATGACTATTCCAGATAAATTATTTAGGTATAAAAATTAAAAAAGAGAAACAAAGTTCTCCCATGAAAGTAAAAATGGAGGTGAACAGACTAGAATTTAGAATGTAATACAGAAAATACTGTATTTTATTAAATACTCACAAAATTGATAATGTTTTCAGTTATTGCTCTAAAAAGAAGTTTACTATTTTACATTTTTTCATCTTGGGTACTGTGACTTCATTTTCTGCTGTTGTTATGCTTCAGAGTCTACTGAGAAATTGAATTCCCTGAAAAAAATACAATTATAAAGTAAACACTGTGCTAAAATTTATTCATCTTTGACATTTCTATTTCATATCTTGCTCAATAAATTTATTGACTCATTTCTTGGCACTCCCAGTAAATAAAGTTTTATTAGACATTGAAACTCATTCAAAGAGGTAAGAGAAAAATGAACTACATAACTGGAAGAGTGGGTTTACTGGATGACAGTCAGGTATGGTTTTAATCTGATTTACCCATCCACCCTTCCAGAGAAAAAATAATCTTGTAAGTGGATGAAATGTAAACCTAGCAGCTTATGTTATTTATTATAGATTTCTCTGGCACACAAACTGAAAGTTAAGGTTAAATTGAGACATCAGATCCTTGCTTACACATTTCTCAACATCCAGAGAAAAAATTATTATAATACTTTTTTCTGAATAAACAATATTTTCAAACAAAACCCTAGAGTTTTCACCTCTTTGAGTGATACATGACTTTTTTGGAATATTTTTTCACTCATGTGGCATCAATATCAATTTTTGGTCAAACTCTTGAGAGTAAAATTATACATTAATTCATTACCATGAGCTACATAGTTGTTTTCAATCACTTATTCAAAGACTGTGCTCAAAGAAAACAATCAAATACCCAATCTTCCCCATTTAAACCAAAATAGAAGTGGTAACAAGACTTACAAAATTAAATGTAAAATATTCTTTAAATTAATAGCAGTCTGTAAGGCATAGCACATGTAGTTTAAATACACAGTGTGGCACATATTAGAGGTGGATAGGAATTATTGCTTGCAAATTCCTAAGTTCTGGTTCACAGATTTCTGCTGCCTATTTCTACGGCCTTATTGTAATACAGCTCAATGCATCATGTGTAAGGCTCTGACATGCAAAGTTCCTTGGTGAGTTTTCTGATATAAATACTGATACAACCATAATAAAATTGGGTGGAATGACATCTCCTTCCCTCTTTCCCATGTCGCATCTCCAAGATCCTGCATTCACTTCACAGGACTAGCTGTTGAAAAGGACACAGATTCCACAGTGTGCTTTTTTCCATCACCAAAACGGTCCTAAAAGGAGAAGAACAGGTCAGAGCTTGTCCATATTCATCTTAAAATGGTATGGTTTTTGCTGATATTTCACTTTGAAGAAACAAATTTGTTTATATTATTGACTGTGAAACTACAGAACTATCGTGAAGTCAGTAGAGCAGGCTTAATACAAAAGTTTGTTAATTGTCTACATACTGCATGAAAAACAGGACTTGAAGTTTCACAAGACTTTTAATTCATCACTTGTGGTTCTCTCTGAAATTAATTCTTAACTCTACATTCTGCTTAAAGAAAAAAGATATCTTCTATTTGCAGGTTGTGTATTAGAATATATAAATAAAATATTTTCTCACTTAAAATTTACAGAAATATTGCATTTGTAAAAAAGATGCAATAATAGCAAGATGTGTAAACATACGAACACACATAAAAATATATCTCTATACATATATATGCACACTCATAAATAGATTTGCACAACATCTATCATACATTTTGTATGTCAGATATATATATAGCTTTGCTTGTTATGAGTGAAAAGATATCTTTAGCCATAAAAGAGAAAAAAAGGCATAAAAAGTTGATTCCAGTGGATTTTCAACAGTGATTCATTGACTAAAGGCTGCCAGAGATCATAATGGTAACTGAATTAACAAACTATTTTAGAAACTGTAAAATTATTCTGAAACTATATACTTTTACATTTAAAGTTACCTCGTCTTGCCATAAATGTTCATTTGTTCCCTTACCATCCTTTGCAAGCTATTCCTTTATTAGTTATCATGATTATATTTTGTTTAAGATAAAAGTTGTTAAACTGTGCTCAAGGGAATTCATTTCATTAATGCCTGCCACAACATTGCTCTGAGAGCTCATGATGTAGCAGCCTTAAAAGGTGACCTCCAAATACTTGATAAGTTACTGCTTTCTATGGACAAGAATTCTTGGCTGGTAGTATAACCCGTGGATCTTGTTGCAAAATGTATTAGTCTGTACCTGCATTTTGTTGGATTCTGACAATCTGACCAAGTGATTTAGATTAAATTCTAACAATAAACTGCCCTCCTTTTTTTTAGTATCTCATTAATCTTTGTGTCATATGCAAATTTAATCAGTTAAGATTTTATTTCATCATCTAGATTGTTTCTAAGAATGTAGTGAATAGTGTTGGACCAGGAATCTCTCTCAGGAGACCTTCCTTGAACAGCCCTGCTCATTGATATCTGCCAATAAGACCTTTTTTAATTCATCTAATGTGTTTCCTCTTGATTAAAAATCTTGCATTACAGAAAATTAAAATGCCATGTGACAGAATTGCAAAAGACTTAGAGAAGTCTAAAATTGCTGTCTCAACATAGTTGCCAGTTTTGTTTGACAAAATATACTTTTCCATGAGACTTGAGCATTATTCATGATACTTTTTGGTTTATGTTCTTCAGTGAAAGAGACCTGAAAAGAGGTATTATTTCATAAAAGCAGGGTGAAGTACCTTCTGTTGCTTGAGTCACTTAATTTCTTTAAAATATTTTTCACTGCCTCTTGTTTGTCTCCGAATACTCCCATGAGCTGGGACAACATGATTACGACCACTGGTAATGAAAAGGTTTTCTTTTAAAATCCAAAATACTGCACATACAATACACAGGGATCTACATACATGTACAGACATATGCACTGTATAAGTAACAATCTGTATCTGTAATTCTCATTTTTCCTTAGACCCTGCCAAAATGAATTCGAGCATTTCAGTTTGTTTCAACAAGAAAGACATTATTATCCTCTGTCTCAAAATGTGATTTCTTTGCTTGGAATATACTCCATTCATTACAATGGAACGATGAGTGCAAACACAAAAATCACTTTAGCTCTCTGTGATTATTGTTCTGCCATATTGGGGAAACATATATATTACAATCTGCAGGGTTTTATTCAAAATCTTGCTTTCTGCCTTGACCTGCAATATTTTTTTTCTATATGAAGTAAAGGAAGTAAACTTCAATATGTAATTCATCTTGTCCCTTTTTGATCTTAGGAGAAAACTGGCCTTTGACATGACAATTTATTATATTTAGCATTTAATTTACTTGTAGATTATGTAGTATGATAACAAGTGAAGTTGCTGGTCCAATGTGTCCTTATCTTTTGATCTTTGCTGGAGTTTTACTTCTCTTTAAAATGAAGATGCAGCTACAGTTCTTCACCTTCATCAATTCTTTGAATACTGCTTTGGCTCTTGAAATGAAGACGTGTTCTAATGTAGAGCTCATAAGAGACTTAAAAATCTTTGTAACTTTTATTAAGATGCATGTTTTAATTACGTTAAAGAGAAAAATAGATTTATTTACTGTTTGAACTGTTGACTCTCCACATGAAAGTCAGAAAAGTCTGATATTGACAGATTCTACAGAAGTTAAAAAATGTTTGTGTTTAAAACCTACAGACTTTTTGCAAATATACATAGTAAAAACTTGCAGATATAATTATCTTCAAGATGTAAACTCTTTACAAATAATTAAAGCTTAAAATAAGATATATTAAGAGACAAAAAGGTCAGATTAATAACAAAACTAAGTACTATCTTACAGGGAAGGACAGATATATGATAATAAATAAAAACAGAGACTAAAAAATCAGTTTTCACAGAATTAATGAAAAACCTAATTAAATTAAGATGGTCACTTCTGATTATCGGGTAAAACTTATCTCCTAGTTGCAGCAATGCTGTGGTAATTTTTTGTTTTGCCCTTTAATTTTATTAAGCTGGTAGAACTTTGAAAACTAAATATTAAATCTAGCAGCATCTGGAAACCTGTCCCTGCAATATTAATGGAGGTATACGGGAAAGCTAGGCATAGACCAAAAAAAAAATAAAATAGAAATCTGTCTCATTTGTTTTTCTTTCCCCTCATTCATACACTAGCACATGTTTAAATTAACCTCTTCAAAGGATAAATTAAGACCAGGGTCTCAAAGGGAAGAATGTTTCCCTCTCCGTACACAGCAAACACACTGTATGTACTGTGAAGCAAAGGGCAGGATTCAATGTTTTAGTCTTAGGGAATTATAACACAAGAAAATTTAAACTTTTTTTTTCTTTTTTCTTTCTTTTTTTTTTTTTTTTTTTCCCTCTCTAACAGAGGAGGAACACATTTGCATCTTGATTTGAACTGACTGATTTATTTTGGTCTGACTGTTAAGTATTATGTACCTCACCGTGTAGTGCTAGACCTTAAGATGAGCAAGTGATCCTTCCTCCTATACACATGGTATTTTCCAGAATATATCAAACTTGGATTGATATGTCCATTTTATGCATACTAATGTATGTACTTGGTGGTGGATCAGAAAGACAGGGTAGGCTTCTGTTTAAGAGATAGTCTGCACTGAACTTAGGAAATCTAATACTTCCACTACACTCCAAATGAGTACCAGTTAGTGCATCACTGGAAGTGGCTTATCAACCAGAAACTTCTCAGCTCAATGCTTTTCTTTCAAAGTGGCATTAGCTTGTTTTAGATGAAGTCCAGCTAGTGGTAAGGGAAAACCATTCAAAGAGATTATTTTGAATATTTTTGTGGTCGTACAGAAATTAATTAAAGATTCTTGAAATAACAAGACTAGAGAAAGTGTACAAAATAGAAGGGAAGTTTGCTGACTATTGCAAATGCTGCCCTTTTGGTAATCACACACCAAAAATTATGGGCGAATTATCAGAGACTCCTGACTCTATGGGCTATGCAAAAACTTTACTCTTACTGCCTGATGGCATCATTATGAATTGGAAAGAACTTGTAGTGGTACAGGATCAAACTGCTGTTCCTATCTAGGCTAGTACAGGCCTAGTAACTGCTCAGTTTTGTATTAACATTAGTTGGAGTTGGTACAAATGAAATTGTGCAATGCTGTTATTGCAGCTATTTATTGCAGCCTATGAACACCTGACTTTTGGAGAAGTGTCAGTCTGGAGAGCTGTGGTCCTATGACATTTTCCTTCAGCAAGTGTTTCATCTTCCTGTCATGCACATTCGAGGCTGCACTTTGAGGTGTTAAAAGTACTGTTGTTGGCCTTTCTTTCCCATGAGAGCAAGTCCATGAAAACTACTGCAGGAAACTCTGTCAAGATTGAGAATCCTGAGAAGATCTGAGATCTGGCCTTAACAAGTTTGGACAAACTGGTATAGTATTAATTCCCATTCATTCAGTCAAGAGTAGGGTATCTCAGCTTCCTCCAGCATTGCTGTTGCCCCAGAAACCATATTCAGAAGCAGTAAAAGCATTGTATAAGTTATTTATATTAAGCCTTTGAAAGAAAGACACCAAACAGTTCTGGAGGCTGCTGTCATTGCAGTGACACTCGCAAGTATTTCTCAGAGTCTGGACTTTGTTCACATTCTGCTTCCTACAAAACCCTTCTTTAGTTTTGCAATGTACAATAATGGATGCTATAAGCAAACCACTCAAGTAGAAATATTAACTATGTATTCAATTTGCCATGATAAAAAAACTGTACTAGATTAGTATTAGATATCATTAGACATTCTAGGGAAGATTAATTTCACAATAGGTAAGTCACCACCATCATCACTGGGTAGCATTTCATCAGCTGGTAGAGACTGCTTGCTTGTGTTTTTCATTTTAATGACTGTCTTTTGGCGTAGCACAGAGGTTCTGCTATCTTAGAGCACAACAAACAGCAGCCAAAACTGGAAACACAGAGATTTATTCATCCTGGAAAATTATGCAAGAACCTACTCAGATCTGCCAAGAACTGAACAGGAGTAAAATGTGTGTTTTAGACTATGAATATAGGGATTTTCTGTTTGGATAATAACTTTGTATGGGAACCAGCAGGAATCTGAATGCATTGATATTCTAATATGCCTTCTAGCTCTTCCACTATTTTCCTCAGAGAAGAAAACAACTGAAAAAACACCTTTTGGTTCATTATAGGAAGAACACTTCTGAAACCCTTCTGTTTCTATACCCACATAGTCAGATACACATATTTCATGGATTTAGACTAATTTACCACATTTGTCCCCAGTGATATGAAGTAAGCATTTTTTAAAATAACATATACTGTCTGGGAATTTTTAAGAAAAGAAAAAGTTTTAGAGTGGTTTCATTTTCTATTTAGAAATATTCAGTAGTATTTTCCTTGCAGAAAAGAAAGTATTTAAATCGGAAATACTGTAAATTGCCCACTAGTACTCTAACACAATCTCTGTCAAATACGCTGGCATTCACTAAAAGACAGTCTAAGAATTTTGGCATGCAGGAAAGCTGGGTCTCTGGTCTTCAGCAAGAACTCTGGAATTTTTTTTCACTTCTTAGTTTTTGAGTCACCCAACCTGATTTTTTCTGTTAGTAATTTTTAGTGTAGGTGGCAGAAATTAATTTTTGTTTATTCTAAGGGGAAAGATAATATATTAAGATATTTTTAATTTATATAAATGAATTTGAAACTTTTTTTTGCAAAAAAGAAGAGCATAGACTCGCAGTTATGGTGATGTTGAGGTGACATCAGGGCATCCTAGTTTCTAGACTTGCATTGACAAAATTCTGCCTTGCCTCATCTCTAGCATTATCTCTAACTTTTTACTTTGACTCAGTGAAGGGGCAACAGCAACTTACATTTACTCCTTACACCTCCTCCTCCTGAGATCTTCTTCATTATTGCAGTCTTTAAAGATTCAGTTTTGCAAAATTGGTCTAAGCACAGAATCTGCATGAACTCCAGCTTGCAGAAGAATCTCTAATGAAATTCCAGGAGCGTTTCTGTAACAAAATTTTGCAAAAAAAAATTCCTCTTTCTCCAAATTAGAATGGCCATAATATTTAACTTGAAAAGTAAAGTATGGGTGGCATAAAAAAATGAAAAAGTGTGGGCAAAGGGCTTTTACAATGTATTCCACTTCATAACTGCAAGTGAATACCTGCAGTTGTATCTCAAGACTTTCCAATTCACTTCAATGGGTGGTATCAGTTGCCCAGCTGATGTTTTTATTCTTCAATGTAATTGATCCTCAGGTGGTCTAAAATCTCTGTCTTTGGAAGCCTACCTCTAGATTTAGGTATTGAATTTTAAGTTTTATCTGAAAGGATTCTGCTCAGTTTCCATCTAGCTCTGGGGGGCATTTATTTAAACAGCATATCAGTAGCTTATTCCTGTTCTTTTTTCTAGAGTTTTTTGTTTCTGGGCTGTTGTGGTTTAACCCTGGTAGGCAGCTAAGCACCACACAGCCTCTTGCTCAGTATTCTCCAGTGGGATATGGGAACAATCAGAAGAGTAAAAGTGAAAAAAAAAAAAACCAAAAAAACAACTCATGGGCTGACATAAAGACAGTTTAATAAGTAAAGCAAAACTGAATGCATGGAAAGTAAAACAAAGAATTAATTCACCACTACCCATGGCAAGGGAGGTGTTCTTCCACCTCCAGGAGAACAGGGTTCCATCAGACCTAGCAGTGACTTTGGAAGACAAACACCATCACTCCAAACATCTCAATTTCCTCCTTCTTCCCCCGGATGTATATGCTGAGCATGATAATGAGGGTATGGAATATCCCTTGGGTCAGTTTGGGTCATCTGTGCTGGCTGTTCTTGTGCACCCCCAGCCCCCTTGCTGGTGGGGTGGGGCTGAGAGCAGAGAAGTTCTTAGCCCTGTGTCAGCACTGCTCAGCAAGAGCTAAACCAACCCTGTGTAATCAGCACTGTGTAATCAGCACTGAGCTCCTCCTGCTCTGCAACCAGGACAGTCACAAACACACAGCATAGTCCCCAACAAGATACTAAGAAATTAAAAGAAATTTAACTCTATCCCAGCTAAACCTGTAGATTATTTGTGCCACCAAGACACCTAATGCCATAAAGGTTAATGAGCTAGCAACTCTTAGCTTCTGCTGGTAAATCAAATCTGGAGATTTAAGACAAATTTTTAAAACTTCTGTTTCACAAGTTTCTCCAGTCTTTTCAGCTAAGATTGTCTCATGTGGAGTAGGGCTCCTCTAGAGAGTACACTCATCAGATGAACAAGAGATATTATCTCATCCACTATTTCCACTGTCTGCCTTCTGCTCTGGGCTTGGCCTCAGGCTCCTTCATTCTAATGTATCCATTGAGAGAGCTTTTTGACAGTCCCCTGAAATGTGATTCACTACTTACCTGCATCACCTTGATTCAAAATGTACTCTTCCCTCTACAAGGGATTGTGGGTGGCTAGATTTTTGAGAAGGTAGCTTATTTTATCTCTGAACATTTTTAAAGTACAGTAGTGAATATTTTTGGAGATGAAAGACTTTCTGTTTTAAATTTCTCTGGCATTTTTTGATAACATTGTAATTTGAAAGAGTGGAAAAAGAAATTCCTCATTGAAAATGTAAACTGTATCCTGATGCAAGCACTCTTTAAGATTTCCCAGCCATCAACCAGAAATCATCCCCTGTATGAGCCAGATTTTCCAAATTGTCACACAGGAACAAACAATAAAAATGTTTTGTAAATATGAGACAAAGTGGCTGCAGTATATGATTTTTAAAACCAGTGAAATAATTTGTTTACATTTCACAAAAAAACCAAATATCCATCTGTGGAATTACCACAGACTGACATTTACACATACAGAAAAAATAAATCAATGATTAAAATAAAGCATCCTTTTATTTCTCAAAATATACTCTCTTCCAATAATGAAACTAAGAGAAATCTCAATATTAACAGGATAATCATCAATTCTGTTCTAGCTGCTTTGAGACACCAGCTGAAAAAGCAAAAGCAATGCTTAATATTGTTCACTTTCTAGCCCTTGCATACAGGCACTTTCGGGAGAAGTGGAGAATGACCTTAGGCTCTGGTGCTTCTCAGCTGCCAGAATAACTTCTTGGGCAGCCGGGCTGCTGTAAATTGCAGTATGGATTAGATTGCCCCTGGCTGATTCTAAAGTCAGGGGAATAAAGTATGGCTTTGTTTCCATTTTCTCAGCTGTGCCAGCTGAGGAGCCAGCCTTAAAAGTTCACTGCTTGCTCAAGGCATATAAGGGTGTCACAGACAGAGCTGACAGTCATGTGTGCCTGAAGGACTGGAGGCTGTCAGCTGGCCTGTGAACCAGCACATACACTGGTGTCCTCCCATGTGTTTGTGCACTGCTTTGTACAATGGATGTCTGACACTTCCTGGTGCCTTCTGGTACCCTTGTACTACAAATAAATAACACTATAGGAAATATATAGGAGCAAGAGAGAATATTCCTCAGTATTTAAGAAATAAACCCTTATTTTACAAATATTGACTCTTCTGAGAATAATTGACATTCACATGAAGAGAATATCTATGCAACTCAAGACAGAATAATTTGCTTAAAAATTTAGAAAATGATAACCTTTAAAAATATCCTGCAATTATCTTGTTTTCTAAGAAGGAAACTTTTAAATGGTCATATGATAACGTTTTAAAATGCTTTTTAAGAACTGCAAAGTGATTCATTTTTTAAATGATTTATTTTCAACAAAAAGACTTCTTTAAGCTAAACACTGGGATGTATATTTTGATGGATTTCAGCTCGAAGATGAGCTAGCCCACAAATTCAGCTATTTCCTCTCAATTTCTGTAACCATTCAAATCCAGCAGTGGAATCCCTGATGTGACCTGGCATGCTGTGTGAGCTCCACTACATGATGAGCCTTAGCTTGGCTGTCTCAGGTCAACACTGAAATCTACCAGGAAATATATATCATGGATATATCTCAGTTGTCTTTCACCTTTGATTTTTTATATCTATGTTCCCATGGAAAAGAGTATTAAAAATCTTTCTATTTAGAATTTACACTCTGTAGATTCCTTGAAAGTAAATAAAAGCAAATTACTGTGAAGTATAGAAAATAATATCAATGTCCCATGATACATCTATTATAAAAGAAGTAAAATATCATAAGAGGTAAATATCAATGTATGTCTTCGTATACCCTTAGGAATTTAGTCCCACAAAGAAACAGCTCAGACCTTTTTCAAGTTTTATGAGGGCTTCTTTAAATATTTAGAGTTGGGAAAGCCACTTCTTTTTTACCTCAGGCTGATAAAAGAGGAACTTTCCTTTAGTCTTTTTAAAACATGAAAGGGGCAAGATCCCTAACATCAGAAGCCTCCTCCCTTTACTCTAAGAATGGTTCTTTCAAATCTTCAAACAAGAAAATACTTTCCTCTGTAGTTCCTGATTTTCCACCAGATACAGTGCTTTCAATCCCACTGGGCTCTGTGTGTGTGCTGGCGTGCTGGTGCCTGTGTGTATGTTAGAGCAAAAGGTAATCCTTTCTCAATGGAGATTGCAAGGAAGGGTATCTTATTTATATGTTGTTACTTTAGCCAGTCCACCTGCTTCAATACTATAGAATTAACAACAATAAAATGTTATCAAATATTGCATGAAAATAAAACAAGAAAAGCCAAATAAACCATAAAAAAGGGTAATGCACTTCTGTTCATTTTTCAACAGTTAATGAACCCATACTCTCTTCATTTTCCTGAATGTTTTTCAATACCTTGGGAAAATGTTTGATTATAATTATTTAATGTATAATGTCTGCCATACACTAAAGGAGTTGGTACAACTGAAGAAAGGAGCAGTCAGATCTCATCATCTTTGCAGTACCAAACCTGTCATTTCCTACCTTAACAGTAGTCTACAGATTCTGAAGCATGTACAAATGTAATGTGAGTATGCACAGATACAGTCATTGAAGGAGGGAAAAAAGTCCTGCTTCTGTGCCCTGTCCCAATTTGCACGTCCTCAGAATTCAAGCTGAGGGGAAGCATGCTAAGGATCTCTGTGCAATCTAAGTGACAGTATAGAAAACAGATGGGGTTGATATTCAAACACTTGAACCCCATTAGTTCAAGTCATAAAATCTTAGATTTTAAATCAGACTTCGGTTCTACTTAGGTTCTCAGGCCTTGCAGTGGTCCTGCAAACTTTCTCCTTCTATGTCCAGAGAAGTGTTTTGCTTACATAATTAAAATGAGATACTTTCCTACACTTTTTAAGCATGTTGAAAAATACCTTACATACACTCTTAAAAGAAACAGTCCTGTGGTGACATAGGGTGATTAACTTCAGTTACATGCACTTACTGAACTTTTCAAAGTGCTTGACACTAAAAGCTACTTATACATAATTTATGTCATACTTGCTGGCTGAACTCTGTTCTTATACTTCATGCCTGCCATTCTCATGAGCATAATAGCAATAATCCATCATGTATATGTATAGCATTTTGACACTGTTTGCAGGTTGATAAGGATAAAGATACAATGAAAAGATAAATAGATGATGGTTGCAGCAAAGCCCTGGGATTATTAGACTTTAGGAGGCAAAACTTTATTCTTTCATATTTATATTAACTCTTGGGTACTGTGTTTTATACAGCAGCGCTGTACTATAGTGGTAAATTTTAACTGTCCATGTTTCCTTATAGGACATGGTCAATCAATGCAAAATGCTACTGACCTTTATTCTTATTATGGCAATATTACAACTGTCATTAATACATTTAATTCTCCTGGAGCCACTGGGGGCTTGCAAATTTATAATAGCCATGGAGCTGGACTTCATATTTACACTTCATTTTTCAGTAGCATCAGGGTAAATAAATAAAGGTTTGTATTTAAATATCACCATCTCAAAAGGGTTTATTGGAACTTAGCTGATCATGTGGAGCAAATTCCATGTTTGTAGTATATAAAACTGCAAATTCCTTTCTTATCAATATATTGTTGGGGGACAAGAGATGTGATACTTCTCAATGAGTCTTCCCAAAAACTGGACCTGTACAACATGCATTCTTAAGGCAGCATCTGGATATTTTAAACTCTATCTTGTTTAATGTATGCCTATCTGACTCTTTTCACAAAAAAGAAGAAAACTTATGTATTAAAATAATTGAACAGGAAAAGAGTTGGTCTGAACAGAAAAGTTAAAGATGAGCTTTGTGGGACATGAGCACTGATCTTGATGTTTATAGTGTTCAAAAGAAAAAAAAGGGTCTTCTGAAAATTACATACAGTAAAACATGACTGAAAGCAATAATAAAGGGTATTTATCATATGCATTAAGTTTTTTAGGGCTCTAAGTGATTATTTTTGAATATGTTCGGGATGTGTTACTCAGTGGTACTGCTTTCAGAGATTAGCTCTGAATAAAGTTAATTAGCTATGAATAAATTTCTGTTAATAAATTTAAAAAGTTTTGTGAAATATAGTAGCTTCATGCAGAGACACAAACTATGAATCAGTGTCCCACTGAGAGGCAACCTAATTAGACAGGTGGAGAGCTGCACTAACATGGCTATGCTGCTGTATTGGGTTTGCATGGCAATATTTGGTAGTGGGGGGTCTACAGCGTTGGCTGCTGTGAGATGCTGCCAGAAGCTCCCCCCATGTTCAACAGAGCTAATGCCAGCCAGCTCCAAGATGGACCACTGCTGACCAAAGCCTCTGGGATAGCATACCTAAGAACAGGAAAACAACCTCAGTGGAACAGCAGTGAGAAGACAGGCATGAGGAAGATGTGACAGCAAGAACTCTGCAGCCACCCAGGTCAGTGAAGAAGGGGAAGGAGGTGCTTCAGACTCTGGAGCAGAGATTCCCCTGCAACCTGTGGTGAAGACCACAGTGAGGCAGTTGTGCCCCTGCAGCCCATGGGGGTCCACAGAGGAGCAGAGATCCACCTACTGCCTGTGGATGCCCAAAGAAGGCTGTGACCCTGTGGGAAGCCCACACTGGACCAGGCTCTTGGCAGGACCCTGTGGACTCCTGGAGATAGGAGCCCACGTTGGAGGATGTTTACTGACAGGACTTGTGTCCTCTTGGGGGGGGTCCATGCCAGAGCAGCCAGTTCCTGAAGTACTGTACCCCACAGAAGGGACCCACACTGGAAGAGTTTGTGAAGAACTGTAGCCTGTGGGAAGGATTCAGGTGGAAGAAGTTGGTGAAGGATTGTCTTTTGTGTGAAGGACCCCACACTGGAGCAGGGGAAGAGTATGAGGAATCCTCCCTCTGTTGACAAATGAGTGGCAGAGATAGCATGTGTTGAACTGACCACAACCCTCATTCCCTGAGCACTGCTGGTTGGGGAGGAGGTAAAGAAATCAGGAGTGAAGTTGAGATTAGGAAGAAGGGAAGGGTGGGGGGAAGATGCTTTAAACATTTGGTTTTATTTCTCATTACTCTACTCTGGTTTTGACTGGCAATAAATTAATTTACCTGAGTTGAGTCTCTTCTTCCTGTGACAGTAATTGATGAGTGATCACTCCCGGTCTTTATCTTGACCTACAAGCCTTTTTTTATATTTTCTCTTCCCCGTCCAGTTGAGGAGAGCAGTAATAGAGTGGATTTAGCTGGCACCTGACTTCCAACCATGGTCAATCCTCCACAACTGCCTTCAGTTCTGGGGTGTGACTGGGACCCTATGCATGGCACTTCTCTGCTCCAAGGGCTGTTGAGATTTAACCCCTGCTGGCAGCTAAACTGGTCTCAGGGGCTTTGTCACTCTCCTGCAGTGTAATGCGGAAGAGAGCTGGAAAAGTGAGAAGTCTTATGGGCTGAGGCAATAGGTAAAAGAAAAAGCTTTCCAGGCAAGGAAAACAATAAAAGGAATTCACTGCCTTCCATGAGCAGGCAGAATCTAGTCTTATCACACAGAAGTGTGAGTTGGGAAGACAAAAAACATCACTCTGAACATTGCCATCCCACTTCTTTCTTCTTTCCCCAGCTTTATATGCTGAGTATATGTGATGTAGAATATCCCTTGGGTCAGTTTGGATCAGCTGTCCCAGTTATGTCCCCTTTAACTTCTTGTGCATTCCCAGCCTTGCTGCTGGTGTGGAGTGAGAAGCAGAAAAGGCTCTGTGCAAGCAGCAGTAGTGAAATTATCCCTGTATTATCAACAGTGTTTTCTGCACAAAATCCAAACCATAGCCCCATACAAACTACTATGAAGAAAATTAACTTTATCCCAGCCAAATCCAAGCCCTAGAAAAACCTTTGCATTTTTAGGATAAAATTCCTTCTCTGTGTAAGTCACCGGTGACAGTTCCTGTTGTGTTTAACAGGACTCAGTCTGACATGCTTTGGAGTCTGTTCCTATATGTGGGTAAGTATTATGGTTCTCTAACAGTAAAGAAGAAATTGTGCAAGAACAAAATTAGAAAAGCTGAGGAACAAATACACACCATATGAAACTTGGGTAAAAAGAAATATGAGAAAGTTCCTCATATTCATTAAAATAAAGAAAAGATGAAAGAAATAAAATTTCTATTATTTAAAAGAAATGAGGACCAAATTACAGATGACATAACAAAGTGCAGAATCTTCACTATATTTTTTCTTCATTCTTTACCAAAGAGGTTAATTGTGACCAGAAGCTTAGGATAATTAACATTAGCAAATAAATGGTAGAACTATAAGCCAGAATTGGTTAACAGACAGAAAAGTTCTTAGATCACCACAACTTAACAACATTTTCCCTGAAGTATTTATGATCTGAAATTTTCTTTGAACCATTAGCAGTCACCTTTGAGAACTTTTCAGAACAGATAAAGGCTGAAGGGACATCTAATGGAAAAATACATCTAGTAAACTAAAAAGAAAAAGAGTATTATGTATCATCCCTAGCTTACACTTAGAATGTTAAGGCAATAAATTATTAATCAGTGATTTTTCTCTCTGAGCACCTAGAAAATCTGCAGTTGATTAAAAGTAACCACAAGAGAGTTACTGAAATCACAACAGAGCTGCAAATCACAACAGGCCAATCTGATACCATTCCATGGCAGCAGAATTAAGTGAGTAACGGGGAAGTATTTAGATACTTTTTCTTTGCTGACATGTGACAATTCCATATGACACTGTCAGAAGTATGGTAATATGTTCCCATTGGAAATTACAGTAAAATCACTTGAATCACTTAGCAAAAACATCTTAGCATCTGTTCACTGACAGTCTGAGAGAAATAACGGGAGTGCAGCATTATGCAATATTTTTATTACAATTGAAGGACCAGTATTTGTGGATAACATTAACCAGGAAGGTTATAGAAATTCTGGAAGGTAAAATTATATTCAACACGATTTTGATAAACTGGAGAAATGGTACAAAGCAATAAAATAGGATATAACAAAGACGTGCAAACTGCCTAGGAAGGAAAATGTAAAATGCAGAATGGCTTGCTAGGCAGATATACTGCAGAAAAAGGGCTCAGAATTACAATGGGTTGCAAATGGAACATTAACCAATATTGCAAAACCAGCAGAAAAAGGATGATTTAAAATATGTAAGTCCTGAGACATATGGAGTAACTATTTCACTCTAGTCAGCATTTGTGAAGCCTTAAGAGGATTACTGAATGCAGTTTTAAGTCCTAAGGAAAGGGGAGGATGAGATAGAAGCAACAAAAGGTTAATAGATGTGGAAAAAATATGATCACTCTCAAAGAAGGAATGAAAAATATTAAAAGCCTTTCTTATTTAGTCTTGAAAAGAGAACCTTGGTGTCATATGTTAACAGTCTTCCAATATAGAAATTGTTGCAAGGAGAACAATCATTTGTTGTCAATGCTGCCACCAAAAGCAAAACAAAAAAAATTGGTTGTAGTAGGAGGGATTTGTGTCATATATCTGGAACACTTTTATATTACAGTTAAGAACAGCTTACCTAAATCAGTTGTGGACTGTCTGTCTACCTGTTCAGTCTACCTGGACTTTAATAAAGCCTTTGACACTCTTTCCCACCTAATGTTCCTGGAGAAATTGGCTGCTCATGGCTTGGATGTGTGCACTGTTCACTGAGTAAAAAACTGGCTGGATGGCTGGGCCCAGAGAGTGGGGGTGAGTGGAGTTACATCCCACTGGTGTTCCTCAGGACTCAGTATTGGGGCCAGCCCTGTTTCATATCTCTATCAATGATCTGAATGAGGGGACCAAGTGCACCCTCAGTCAATTTGCAGATGACACCAGTTTGAGTGGGCGTGTTGATCTGCCTGAGGAGAGGATGGCTCTGCATAGGGATCTCAAAAGGGGAGGTAAACCAAGAGCAGCTTGATGAGTTTAAGCTGAAGTGCTGGATCCTGCGCCTGGGTCAGAGCAACTGCAGGTAATGCTACAGCCTTGGGAGAGAGTGGCTGGAAAGCTGTATGGGGGTGCTGATTGACAACCAGCTGGACATGAGCCAGCATGTGGCCAAGAAGGCCAATGGCATCCTGGCTTGTGTCAGAAGTAGTGTGGCCAGCAGGATGAGGGCAGTGATCATCCACCTGTACTTGGCACTGGTGAAGCCATACCTCGAGTGTGTGTCCAGTTCTGGTCACTCCCTTCAGGAATTGTGCTGGAGTGTGTCCAGAGAAGGGCAGTGGGACTGTGAACAGCCTTAATAACAACTCTTATGAGGAGTGGCTGAGGAAGCTGGGATTGTTCAACCTGGGGAATAGAAAGCTCAGAGGAGACTTTTCACTCTCTACAGCTACCTGAAAGGAGGTTGTGGGCAGGTGGGGGTCAGCCTCTTCTCCCAAGTAATGAGTTACAAGGCAAGAGGAAATGGCCTCAGAGTCATGCCAGCCAAGGTTTAGATTGAATATTAGGAAAAATTTCATCACAGAAAACTTTGTCAAGCACTGGAACAGGCTACAAAGGGAAGAGATTGAGTCACCATTCCTGGAGGTGTTTAAAAGAACTGTAGATGTGGTGCTTGCAGATGTGGCTCAGTAGTGAACTTTGAAGTGGAAGGTTAAAGATTGGACTCAACTGTCCTAGAAGTCCTTTCCAGCTTAAATTATTTTATAACTATGAAATTACAGTTACCTTAAAAAATCTTTAAAAAAATTACAGCCTTGATATTAGAAAATTTAGGAATTATTCTACTTGGTTATTTAGTGTAACAATGTGGATAATTAATATTTTCCATATACTATAGCAAAAATGTTTTCAGTAAAAGAGTTTAGTAAACCTTTTTTTTTCTCACTGTACTGAATGAAAGGCACAATCTTACAGCATAGCAGCTGTAGAAGTAATCATTATTTCAGCATATGTTCTCTAATATATTTCTTTATATTTCAGCNGTTATAGAAATTCTGGAAGGTAAAATTATATTCAACACGATTTTGATAAACTGGAGAAATGGTACAAAGCAATAAAATAGGATATAACAAAGACGTGCAAACTGCCTAGGAAGGAAAATGTAAAATGCAGAATGGCTTGCTAGGCAGATATACTGCAGAAAAAGGGCTCAGAATTACAATGGGTTGCAAATGGAACATTAACCAATATTGCAAAACCAGCAGAAAAAGGATGATTTAAAATATGTAAGTCCTGAGACATATGGAGTAACTATTTCACTCTAGTCAGCATTTGTGAAGCCTTAAGAGGATTACTGAATGCAGTTTTAAGTCCTAAGGAAAGGGGAGGATGAGATAGAAGCAACAAAAGGTTAATAGATGTGGAAAAAATATGATCACTCTCAAAGAAGGAATGAAAAATATTAAAAGCCTTTCTTATTTAGTCTTGAAAAGAGAACCTTGGTGTCATATGTTAACAGTCTTCCAATATAGAAATTGTTGCAAGGAGAACAATCATTTGTTGTCAATGCTGCCACCAAAAGCAAAACAAAAAAAATTGGTTGTAGTAGGAGGGATTTGTGTCATATATCTGGAACACTTTTATATTACAGTTAAGAACAGCTTACCTAAATCAGTTGTGGACTGTCTGTCTACCTGTTCAGTCTACCTGGACTTTAATAAAGCCTTTGACACTCTTTCCCACCTAATGTTCCTGGAGAAATTGGCTGCTCATGGCTTGGATGTGTGCACTGTTCACTGAGTAAAAAACTGGCTGGATGGCTGGGCCCAGAGAGTGGGGGTGAGCGGAGTTACATCCCACTGGTGTTCCTCAGGACTCAGTACTGGGGCCAGCCCTGTTTCATATCTCTATCAATGATCTGAATGAGGGGACCAAGTGCACCCTCAGTCAATTTGCAGATGACACCAGTTTGAGTGGGCGTGTTGATCTGCCTGAGGAGAGGATGGCTCTGCATAGGGATCTCAAAAGGGGAGGTAAACCAAGAGCAGCTTGATGAGTTTAAGCTGAAGTGCTGGATCCTGCGCCTGGGTCAGAGCAACTGCAGGTAATGCTACAGCCTTGGGAGAGAGTGGCTGGAAAGCTGTATGGGGGTGCTGATTGACAACCAGCTGGACATGAGCCAGCATGTGGCCAAGAAGGCCAATGGCATCCTGGCTTGTGTCAGAAGTAGTGTGGCCAGCAGGATGAGGGCAGTGATCATCCACCTGTACTTGGCACTGGTGAAGCCATACCTCGAGTGTGTGTCCAGTTCTGGTCACTCCCTTCAGGAATTGTGCTGGAGTGTGTCCAGAGAAGGGCAGTGGGACTGTGAACAGCCTTAATAACAACTCTTATGAGGAGTGGCTGAGGAAGCTGGGATTGTTCAACCTGGGGAATAGAAAGCTCAGAGGAGACTTTTCACTCTCTACAGCTACCTGAAAGGAGGTTGTGGGCAGGTGGGGGTCAGCCTCTTCTCCCAAGTAATGAGTTACAAGGCAAGAGGAAATGGCCTCAGAGTCATGCCAGCCAAGGTTTAGATTGAATATTAGGAAAAATTTCATCACAGAAAACTTTGTCAAGCACTGGAACAGGCTACAAAGGGAAGAGATTGAGTCACCATTCCTGGAGGTGTTTAAAAGAACTGTAGATGTGGTGCTTGCAGATGTGGCTCAGTAGTGAACTTTGAAGTGGAAGGTTAAAGATTGGACTCAACTATCCTAGAAGTCCTTTCCAGCTTAAATTATTTTATAACTATGAAATTACAGTTACCTTAAAAAATCTTTAAAAAAATTACAGCCTTGATATTAGAAAATTTAGGAATTATTCTACTTGGTTATTTAGTGTAACAATGTGGATAATTAATATTTTCCATATACTATAGCAAAAATGTTTTCAGTAAAAGAGTTTAGTAAACCTTTTTTTTTCTCACTGTACTGAATGAAAGGCACAATCTTACAGCATAGCAGCTGTAGAAGTAATCATTATTTCAGCATATGTTCTCTAATATATTTCTTTATATTTCAGCATAAAAGGTTTTTTTCTGGGTGACTTGGATCTTGAGGTTTCTTGAAAAAAATTCACATTATCTGTACTTATAACTTTTTTTTCAGTCTCCAAACATATTAAAGGTCACAGAGACAGGAATTGACTTTTACTAACTTGTGTGCAAATGGGAAAAAAAAATCTTTGATCAAACCTTTAGTCACTAAATAATTAAGGATTATCAGAATGGATAAAATCTGGGAAAAACTTATCTGAAGGTCAGTGTAACCCTGATTTGGTTGAGAGGATTCATCAATGCCTTGAAAGGTGTTTTTGTTGCACTAATAAAATAAAATTTTATCTAATTGTAGGAAGGTAAAATGAATTGGGTTTCATTTTGGTGACTTAATCATGAGAAGATGAACTCTTGATGCATGGGATGGTCCAAGATGAAAAAAAAGTTCCATTTTGAGCAGTTAAAAAATTTATTTCTTACTTTGTATAGAACTTATCATAATGACATATATATTAAATAATTCCTAATAATGACACTGGAATGTGCAATATTCTTTACATTCAGTTGTAGTTAGCTGTGCTTATCGTTCCATCCCTGGTATTCGTGGGATATTTAGTGTCAGACATAATTTCATGATTATTCTGACTTCTCTTAACTAGTCATTGTCAAACTATGAACCCGACATTGACCTGCAATGTGACCTCTCCATCAGGATGAGATCTGTTCTGCCTTAATTGTGAATGTCAAGTTCCTTACAGTGAACAGAGACCACCCTACACTTTTTAGTGAACTCACAGCTTGTTTCTGAGTTAAATCAAAATGAAAAATAATTCATTAAACTGCCTCACTATTTGGGGAGTCCCTTAGAAATGCCTGCCATCTCAACAGGTCCTAGCATTAATCAGATACTTGAGTGGCCAAGTAGTACCAAATGCAGCCTAAATTTGGATTTGCTTTTTATGGTTATTGCTTGAACTCCATATGGACAGCACATACCAATGAGTATAAAATACATTCATCCACAACCCCTCACTTTTTAACAACGTATTTCAAAAATATCATTGAAGTAAAGGAAGCGTCATAATAGGATTCCTCTCTTTTCCCTGTTTTAATAGACATAAAAGAAACAAAAATGAAGATAAATTCAAAATTAATTTAAAATAGGTTTTCCCAATATTATCTTTAGAATTCACTTCTTAAAAAGTAGCCTTCTAAGAACATATTCTGAGGGGAGTAAATGTTGTATTTTACCCCTTTTGATGTTGGAAATTATACAGGTGGATTTACCATTCACTGAATGTGACTTACGTTATGGACTGGGGTCCAAATAATGACATTATTCAGTCCCTATTCACATATATAATAATAAACATGGAGAGAATATAATATATAATGAAGTACTATTAATCTGAGTGATTATTCACAAAAGAAATGATATATTTATTAAAATAAAGTTTTCCTTTACAATAAAAGTGAGGAACAGGAATTTCAAACCTTCTAACTGTCCTCTTACTTAGGCAATTAAATAAGTCAGAAAGAGACTTGACTGTACAGTTCTCTGTGAATACAATATTTCCAAATTAAATTAATTGCTCTGTAGAAAAATGACAAAAGCAATTAAATGTAAGTGCTGATCCTGGCCACTGTATCTTGCTGTAGCCTGCTCCAAGCCTCTGGCTTATAATATTAAAGGATTGAACAGATTTAAAGTTTGTTAAAATTGCCTTCTCCTTTTTATGAAACTGTGTATAAAGAGGTGTAAAATTTTTTTTTAAAGTCATAGGAAAAGAGACCAAAATATTATATACTTTTGTAACAATCATTACTAATTAATATATATTGAATTTTTAGTGAATATTGTCAAAACCAAGTTATTCAATTCTATATTGTACATGAAACAGTTGAAATTATAACAATTTTAAAAATTGTTGAAAATAAATAGGTTGGGTAAGGAGTACATTCTGTGAAAACTATTTGTAGTCACAGAATCACAGAATCATTTAGGTTAGAAAAGACCTCTGAGGTCATTGGATCCAACCATTGACAAATCACCACCTTGTCAACTAGACCATGGCACTGAGTGCCACATCCAGTCATGTCTTGAACACCTTCAGGGATGATGGCTCCTCCAACTCCCTGGACAGCCCACTCCAATATTGAACAACCCTTTCTGTGATGAAATTCCTCCTCATGTCCAGCCTAAGCCTCCCATGGTGGAGCTTGAGGCCATGTCCTCTTGTCCTGTCTTTGGTTGCCTGGGAGAAGAGACTGACCTCCACTTTGCTAGAACCCTTTTTCACATAGTTGTAAAGAGCAGTAGGATCACTCCTTGATCATTCAATGGAAAAAAGGAAGAAAAAGATAATGCCTAACCAACTTCCTCATACTTTAAAAAGTCATTTTACAGTCTTTAGAAGTTTTTACTTGGATAACACTTTACATAAGAATAGATGCTGAAAAATAGTAAAATTGAAAATACAAATTTTTGAAAGATTATATGGAGCCTTTAATTCATCATCCCAAATTGATTGTAGAAAAAAAAATAAATTTAAAGACGCAGAAGATTCATAAACTTTGCAATTATTTGTGGCTGGATCTTGGACACCAAGGATAATATGTTTTGTTTAGTATTATGTTTCTTTTGAAAAAATCTCTTAGAATGGAAATGACACATTAGACTTTTCAGTACAGACTTTCTGTTTCATGTACACAGAGACATTTTCCAATGGTGTTCTATGATACATTGAGTACTACAATTGCATAGGGATTTGAAAAGAAACGTGTCGCAAAGCAATACAGAAATATACTCCGTGGTGCAGAATATAAAATAAGACAAAAAAATAATACTGAGTGTTAAAATATATTAAAAGTTTTTTAAGTTCCAAAAAATGTTTTCGTTTGTAAGACATGATTAAATTATTAAGTAATGAATGGTTACTTTCTCCTACATGATAAAATAGGAATGTATATATAATAGAAAAATCAATGGAAGCATGAAAGCACTGACAAACCAGCACTTTTGTCGGTCTCTGGGAGGGAGGGACTGACTCACTTATGCAGATTGTCCACGCAGTCTCCAGCTGTTCAGGGAGGCTCAAAAGTGGCTCTAAGGGAGGGCAGTTCCAGAAGGATCTCACAGATGTTTCTGGCAGCCATTGCAGGGCCAGCGGGTGTTTCTATACCCTAAAGTCAGGTCAGTCAGGATAGCTGCCTGGCACAGCAAAGCGTCGTCAGCACACTAATTCAGATGCAGATTAAACACCAATGTTGGTTGATACAGAGGGTTTAAGGAGGGACTTGCACTGCCTTTGGGACTGGTGCTGCTCTCACTGCCTTGGTGTTCGCTTGCGTCATGTGGGACCCTGAGCACAGACTGTTTGTTCAGAGGGAACCTCTCTTAAATCTATAAAAATGTCAAGTGTTTTCATCTCTTTCTTCAAAATTAAAACTCAATTTATGGGGATAAAGAATACTAGAAATAAAAAAAAATAAAACTGTTATTAGGGCATGTATGATTTGACTTCTAAAAAAATTATTAAATAAATTTTAAAAATTGGTGGAATAAAAAGGACTGACTTTATGCATATTAGCTGAATAAGATACACCATTTTCCCTATATCCTCTGTAGTCTCAGAATTCTTTTAATTTTTCAATATCAATATACATTTTACTCCGAAAAAAATCTTTCAGATGTTACTTTGATAAAGTCTAATTATAATATAATCATATGGGATTTTCAAAAACAATCACACTGACCAGTCAGCAAGGTCAAAATTGTTATTGACTTTGCTTATGGCAAAGCCTGATAATCATTTAATCCTCCACAAAGTGTTTTGAAACCAAGTTTCTGAGAAATTCAAAACAATAAAGCTTGGAAATTTATTTTATCTATACACTTCTGCTGGATCTTTAATTCTTTTATTGTGATTACTTATTTATTGCTATCTATGTACTGGTAATGCTGTCTTTGGGATCTCTCATTTAGTTTCAAGCAGACTACTGCAATCTGTTTAGCATCCCATGCTGAAAATATGTGTTATTTTGTGTTAAATTAGATTTCAGGCAATAGGTATTTTTAAACACCGAGTTTACATGTTACAAAATAAAAAAATACTCTTAATTCCTTTTCTGATTATTTAAGACATTGGAGTGCAGCTGCAAGTGTTGTGTCCATGCAGTAGAAAACACATAAAAATGCTACCTTTCAAATGCTATTGTGGTTTTTTTGAAGCACTTATATGTTGAAATACTACCAAATGCACTTCTTGTATTCGAGCTAGCTTTGTCACCTCACCACAGACTGGAATGTATTTAGCACTAAGGGAGGCTGACACAGGGCTCTGCTTCAGGGATTTTTGATGCTCAATTTCATACCGTATGAGTTATAATTACACTTCTTGCGAGTAGGAAGATGCTTTGTCAAAATCTTCAGAACGTGTAAGATATCGTTTCAAGACCTATTTGTAGCTCTGGAAAAATGGAAAAACAGATACATTGAAAATATAGTCAGGTTCTGATTGCTGTACCCCACCCTGACACAGCTCTTTTTGTCATAATATCTGCAGTTTTGTGGGATTTCTATTGTCTCTGCTTCTGTTTAGAGAAGTTTTCATGATGTTCTATGAATCACAATGCTTTGCAGCCCAAATAAAATTTGTACGAAATATATTGTAAAATACGATACACCCAAATTTGTTTTAAGGCCTTCCTCCATGCTCTGATAATAGCCAGAATGGGGGAAAAAAAAGGATACGAGGTAGCCTTACTGCAGTCAGTGAGCATTCACGATTGAATCACCTCTAAATTCATCTTTTGCACATATGTGGCAGATAAGACATGAAAGGCTATAGTTTGATAAATACTCCTTTCAGCACCTGTGCTGTCTCAGGCAGTCCCTACATTTCTGATGTTCCTTATCATCACTTCCCTTTGTTAAAAATAACTAGGAAAAATGGTTTATTTTTACTCTGGATCAATTCCTCAATCTCACAATCCAGACCTGCAAACAGTTGTGCTAGCTTTACTGAGAAAATGGCATAAGCGCTACACGGATAGCTGAGAACTTCTTACAACAAACTAATGCTGAAAAAAGTGTTCTTCAAAATACAGGTAAAGACATACATTAAGTAAAATTACTTTTTCTGTTGTGTCTACATATGAAGAAGTCAAAAGGAAAACCTGTTTGGAAACAACTAGTCAATGATTTTTCTATTGTGCATTACTAACTTTTTTGCAGTCCTGGTACTTGTAGTATACATCCTGTGGTTTTGGGGTTTTTTTAATAATTATAAATATATTAATCATGTTTTATTTGTTTTTTTAGGTACAAAACCCCAGCAGTTAAGAAACAAACTCCTATTTTAACCCAAGCAACTTCTTCTATGCAGAAAAACCATGCTTTATTAAACTGTCTTTTCTATGTTTAAATAAATAAGTAGAAATTAGCTTAATTCAATTTTCAATTTTTTTTGTGTCTTCTAAGTGCTTATAATTTTTTTCTTTTTGAATTCCTATGGCATGATTTAACATGATCGTTAATAACCTCAGTAAGTCTTTAATAAAATTTCTTACATATAAAAGGACTTTGTTGATAACTTATCAGTTACAGAACATACACAGAAACTAGATAATAGATCCACCAGGACCCTCTGTTCTCACAAGAAAAATGTGACCTGAAAAATTCTTTTACGAATGGCTAAACCCAACAGATCCCAGAAATTAATTCTCTACCACATTTTGGGTTATACTGCACTATTTCATTTCTATCAAGATATGTTAGGTTAATGCAGCATGGTACATGGGCAAAATATAAAATCTTTATAATTTGTGTCCTTAGTTCAGGCCCTGAAGAAGTTATGTAATGAAACCTCCTGCAGGCTGCCACATGTCGGATGAAGCAAGTGTTTGGGAAAAGCCAACACAAATTCACCAAGGGTGAATTACACTTGACAAACCCGACTGCTTTCCAGGACAAAGTAACCTGCTTGGCTGATGTGGGACAAGCACTGGACATTGCCTACACAGATTCCTTCAAGACCTTCAGTGTGGTTTCCCACTGCCTTTTCCTAAAGAAACTGATACACTGTGGTGTAGTGGTCTGTGCTGTGGGGGGTAAACTGACCAGACACACCAACAAGGTGCTGGAACACATCTCCTTTTCAAACTGTTAACCTGTAAAAAATGCTGTCCCCCAGGCATCAATATTGGGCCCTGAAGTGCTTAATCTGTTCGTGTTGGCTGGGATCAAGTGTACCCTGATGAAATTTGCTGACAAATTGAATGGGGAAAAGGACACTTCAGAAGGGATAGTCACCCTGTAGAAAGACCTGGATAGGTTGGAAGAGTGGGACTTATGAAGTACAGGAACAAATGTAGGGTCTTTCACATAGGATAACATAATCCAGGAGTGAAGCACAGGTAGTGATCTACCTGGCTGGAGAGATGTTTTGTGGAAAGGCACCTGAAGGACCTGGTGGACCACCAGTTCCATATGAGTGGATAGTGTGCTGCTGCATCAAAGAAAGGCAACAGGATGCTGGATCAATGCGGGCATCGCCAGCAGAGATAAAGGAGTCATTGTCCCACTCTACTTAACACTTGTCAGGTCACATCTGGAGTACTGTGTTCAGTTTTGGTCCCCACTGTACAATAAAGGATGTGGACAGACTGGAGAGGGTCCAGAGAAGGGCCACAGAGATGTTCAAAGAACTGGAAAGCCTGACATGCAAGGAAAGGCTGAGAGAGCTGGGTTTGTTCAGCCTTGAGAATTGGAGGCTTAGGGGAGACCTTGTTCCAGTACTTAAAGGGTGTCTACAGAGAAAATGGAGACTCCTTTTTACAAAGAGTCACATGGAAAAGACAAGAGGTAATGGGTAGGAGCTGTGCCTAGGGAGATTTTAACAGGACACAAGAAAAAAGTNACATCTCCTTTTCAAACTGTTAACCTGTAAAAAATGCTGTCCCCCAGGCATCAATATTGGGCCCTGAAGTGCTTAATCTGTTCGTGTTGGCTGGGATCAAGTGTACCCTGATGAAATTTGCTGACAAATTGAATGGGGAAAAGGACACTTCAGAAGGGATAGTCACCCTGTAGAAAGACCTGGATAGGTTGGAAGAGTGGGACTTATGAAGTACAGGAACAAATGTAGGGTCTTTCACATAGGATAACATAATCCAGGAGTGAAGCACAGGTAGTGATCTACCTGGCTGGAGAGATGTTTTGTGGAAAGGCACCTGAAGGACCTGGTGGACCACCAGTTCCATATGAGTGGATAGTGTGCTGCTGCATCAAAGAAAGGCAACAGGATGCTGGATCAATGCGGGCATCACCAGCAGAGATAAAGGAGTCATTGTCCCACTCTACTTAACACTTGTCAGGTCACATCTGGAGTACTGTGTTCAGTTTTGGTCCCCACTGTACAATAAAGGATGTGGACAGACTGGAGAGGGTCCAGAGAAGGGCCACAGAGATGTTTAAAGAACTGGGAAGCCTGACATGCAAGGAAAGGCTGAGAGAGCTGGGTTTGTTCAGCCTTGAGAATTGGAGGCTTAGGGGAGACCTTGTTCCAGTACTTAAAGGGTGTCTACAGAGAAAATGGAGACTCCTTTTTACAAAGAGTCACATGGAAAAGACAAGAGGTAATGGGTAGGAGCTGTGCCTAGGGAGATTTTAACAGGACACAAGAAAAAAGTTTACACAATAGAAACAATCAGCCATTGGAATAATCATCCCACAAAGAGGTGGATTTCCCCACATTGGACACCTAGGATTTCGTGGGACATGAGGCTGGACCCTTTTGTCTAGACCATGCTTTTGCCATGAAAGGTTGGAGCAGATGAAGCTAGAGGTTCCCTCCAACCTGGTGTTCCATGATTCTATGATCCTATGAAAAAAAAGATGGATGCAGCTGTTTTTTTAAAGTCTAATCCAAGTACTTCTAAGAGCTTAGTTTTAAGACCTTATCCTTTCCAGAGAAAAATAGATAAAAATGTTATTGATTATCTTAATTAAAATTTAGTCACTGAATGCTTTAAAAGGGAAATACTATAACAAATAGAGTTGCGCACAAAGGAGTCTGCAGATTGTGAGAGTACTATCTCAAATCTCTTCTTGATTTAATCTCAGTAAAAGAAGCTATTTATTTATTTTGGTTTGAGGTTCTTCAGCATTTTCAGTCAATGTCGGATACATCTCTTTTTCAGTTTTTTTTTTCTCCAGTAGGCTCCTTCTCCTTCATCTGCATCTTGATTTTTTGAAAATATGATCAGACAAAACCTATATCTAGTTTTCTATATAGTGGTGCCCTATTGATTTCTCATTCTTTCAAAAGTTGGGGTTTTGTTAGCTTGTTTCTTTTTTAATGCAAAATTCATTTTATATCAAAATATCAGAAAATGAACACATTTAATTTTGCACTTCAGCACACATGCAACTTAAGAAATATAATCATAGAGTCCCATTGAAAGAAAAATCAACATCAACAGGACCAGGGCCATGGGAAGAATTCTAAAATGACACTGGTTTTTACAGGCATTTGCCATTTACCTACTTCCTTTTCTAACTTGGAGAAATTTTCTGGCAACCATTTTTAATTTAAGTAAATATAAATTTTCATTGTTAAATGAGCAGAATTAAGTCAAATTCCCTTGTAAAAGGACATTTGTTTTCCTCTGTAATTAAAACTAATTACCACTTCAAGAGACTCTGTACATCCATCTCAAGTACTTAAAAAACAGGCTTCATGATGACTCTGGAATAAAACTGCTCTTACATTTATTCCAGTGTCAGAGTTGAAAGTCATTATTCCACTCCAGAGCTTGTTACCACTTTTCCTTCCAGGAATCTATTTGATTTTAAATATTATTTTGAATAGTCAGTATTGTGTGTGGTTATATTTGGTCTAGCTGAGATGAAGTTAATTTTTCCCATGGCAGCCCTCGCAGTGATGTGCTGTGCATTGGTAGCTGGAAAGGTGTTGGTGACACAGCAGGGATTTGGGTACTGCTGGGCAGGGCTGGCACAGCCTCAGCACTGTCTCTCAACATCTCCCCCCCATCAGAGGGCTGGGAATGAGCAAGATCCTGGGAGGGGACACAACCAGGCCAGCTGACCCAAACTGACCAAAGGGATATTCCATACCATGTGACACCGGTTCAGATATAAATCTAAGAAAAGGAGAAGGAAAGAGCTGCATTTGTTATTTACAGTGTTCAGCTTCTAGAGCAACTGCTCCATATGCTGAAGCCCTGCTTCCCAGGAAGTGGCAGAACATGGCTTGCAGATGGGAAGGAGAGGATATATTCTTTATTTCTCTCTGCTTGTACATGCACATCCTTTCACCTTTGCTTTAGCAAACTGCCATATTTCAACCTATGAATGGTTTTCCATTTTATTTTCTCTCTTTGTCCAGATAAGAAGTGGGGAGTAACAAAGCAATCTGGCATCCAGCCAAGATCAGCCCATGACAGTGATATTCCTTTTAGCATCTTGTCAAGATATATTTACCCCCTAAACTCTAATCATAGCCATTTTTATTTACATCCTGATTTAATTTTTTCTGCGTATGACAAGCATTTGTTCCTGTCTTAGCTACAATGTATATGTTTTTGAATACCAAATAAACAAATACTTAGATAACATTCCATGTGGATGATACATTGTACTATTAATTCATAGCTCATAATTTGAAAGGCAGTCACTTTAAAGAAACAAGGTAGAGTATAGAGGGCAAGAATACTGAGTCTTGATTTGAAGTTAAACTGAACTTACTCCAGTGGATCTCATCTTAGGAGACTAAATCACAAATATGGTAACGTACATGAGTTGCTGCAGAAAGTCTTGAACCCATTGTGGGGCCTGCCTTGGTCTGTCTCCTTTATACATAAACAGGTCAGTCAACAAAAAATGATGAAATATCTTCACTTCAGAGTTTGGTATGTTAAGGAAAAACAGCCCAGTGAAAATTTCCTTCTTTCTAGGAGCTGGTAGTTTGCTCTCATTGCAAAGGATTGCAAACCTCCAAATTAGGAGCACAGTATACAGCTGCGGATAATGTTTTCTCTAGCTATTTATAAATCTGTTCATTCATATATACAAGGGCTAGTATAATTCACAGTTCAAATATTTTTAAAGATCACTTACTACATTCTTTTCTGCAATGACTTTAAATTGGTTGTGGGGTTTTGCTGGACTCCATCTCTTTCAAGAGCAGTCTTTCAAACTGTACATAAACCAGACTTTAAAAAAGTTTATTAGTGCTCTAGTTATATTTTGTCAAAAATAATAACCACTCCATGTTGCTTGTTTTTGTTTTCTAGTTAGTCAAATACTTTACTAGCTGTAGGCTATAATATCTGTCATTTATTGTAAGAAATGGGGTGGAGCAGAGTTCTTCCAGTCACAGCTGATGACACATAATTATACACCAGAAAATAGAAATTATTTTTTTTCTCCCTGGGGAAAAAAAAAATTCAGTTCATGCTCAAGTGAAATTGTTTAAGGCTATTTTGGATGGCATGGGTATTTATGAGCTCTATTAATAATAAATGAACTAATGTTGTAGTTCTACAATTTGGAGACAACCTCATCTGACCGCTGAGATGTTTTCTGGCAATAATGAAAGTGCATAAATATTAATATCTTAAGAAAATAAAACCTCCTATCATTCTATAATGGTTAAAAGTACATAAAATGTAATGAAAACATGAAAAGTATTGGGTACTGAAATTGGTGATAGCTACGTTTCTTCATTTATAGTTTAAAATCACATTAGATATTCTTTCAGTAGCAGAAACTATTAACCCTTCAACCAGTTACTTTGCCAAGAGTATTAATTACTTGTTGAATTGCAGTGCTGTAGAAATATGCAGATGCACAGAAATTTTGTAAGCCTTTGCAGATAACTTCTTGATATATTTTTATACCTCTCCAGAAGATAAATGAATGCTGCCTTATTCCAGGAAGTTGAAAAAAATAAGAAATAAGCCCCATTTAAAAGACCCACTAAATGCCTTCTAAGCACTTTTCTGTTTGAAAATGTTTGTAGTTACAAAGCTAGTTAATATTCTTTGGGAGGTTATTCTTGCTTTGAAACACAGTTAATTCCACAAAAAATTGTACCATACCTAACAGGAAAGTAATTTGTTCATGCTCTCTATTTTTTTGTGATCATCATTAAAATGACTATGGAGCAGGACAAAATATGAAACTAGGATTTGCCTACATTTATTAAAATCTGAGGACATGCATTATCCCATGCTGGCCAAATTGGGTATCAACACTTGTAGCATAATGCATAATTAGGAAAATAAGAAGCACCCTCTGTTTTGGGAGTCAGGATAGTTCTATTCCTTCCACTTGGTTTTACAGCAGACAAAGCTTATTCTTGCTGAGGGATTTCTATGCCTGCATGTGATGTACGTGCATCCTGGGATTCCTAAACATCTTGGATCAAGAGTGGAGAGAAGACAGAAAATGTCAGAAAACTTATGCAACTCTGCAAGTCACATATCCTTATTTCCCTGGTGAGTCCAGCATACTGTGCAAGGTTTTTTTATTCTTTTTCCTACATTTAAGATGTCAGTTATATCAAACATGGAAAGAATATTTTAATCTCTGAATTTGATCATCATAACCAGGAATAGTAAAGGATTAAAAAAACAAATAAACAAGAGAAATTAGTTGCTCTTTTCTCCTGTCAATGAATTTAGTAATTCTCTTCAGTCACCTAAATATGTATCTGTATCATTACATGATTTCACATGAATACTCATATATTTATATATCATATATATATCTCTATCTCTTTATATATATCTAAGTGTTAAATAATTAAAGGATCCCCTAGCAGGACAGGACAGACATAAAAGAATGAAGATATGAACAATTTTTTAACCCTGATTCCAAAATATAAAGCAGTACCAAGGTTTCAGCTACAGTTCAAAGTCTAAAGTAGCAGCTGCAAAACAGATCTGGCTTTTCCCACAGCTTTATATAACTCTATATATCAAGCTACTTCATGAACTACACTTCAACCAAAAGATACAGCTTGGAGAATGACAGCCTGATAGAATTAGAATATTAGGAGAATCAAACACAAAAATTGCACAGGATCTAGGAAATAATATTTTATTGCAAATTACCATAATGCATATGAAATGTGAAAAAACTCGCCTGTGCCGTAGGCCTGCGCTGGGATTTTGCTGGTTATAGCCAAACTAACAGAATTAGGCATTTGATAATTCAAGCACAGTGTAAAAAGCAACAGCTGGGAGCAAGTTATAAGGTCCTTCAACAAGAAGGCCATAATTTCTTTTCCAACACATGACAAACAATAGCCTCTTTTAGTATTGTCTTGATACTGAATAGACTCTCCTGATCTTGTTTTGTGTGGTGTTCTTTAAACCTCTCTTGTGTTATATGCATGGACATGTATGTGCATTGACATATAGACACATACAAAGACTATTTCAAAATTTTTGTTTAGTATCAGTAAAAATTCCTAACATTAAGTGCTTCTAATTATTCTATAACACTTGCTGCCTAAGTACTCTTATATAGCTGCTGTAATAGAACTGTATCATCCCCAAAATTTTTGACATCCATCTCATTTCTAACAAGGCATTTATAGGGTCAAAGATTCACCCTCATTCACTGAGCAACATTAAACATGAATAATTGGAGATACTTGTGCTATTTTTAAACAGCTAAGGGAATCTCTGTACCAATAATTTATTTAAACCATTAGCAGTAAGATGGCAATATTGAATCCATTAATAATTTCCATTTTATGAATTTCTGTTTTACTTTTCTGAATCAGAAGTATAAACCAATTATAACAATTTCTAGAAACCTGAGGGACTTTTCTACTTTCTGTTAATTATGATAGAGCATGGGTACCATCACAGTTGACCAGTACATGTTAGAGAGGGCAAGGCATACTTTTCTTTGAGATATTCCTAACAGGAAGAACAAGAAAATCATAAAATCTGTAGGTAGGTAACACCAAGTTCTACTAAATACACCATTCTTCATTGAAAAAGTGTTGAGGTCATTCTCAGGGCTAAATGCAGATGTCCTTGTTTATGAAGAACTGAGCCTTACACCACTGAAGCTGATGATCCAAATCTTCTCAATCTAGCAATCTCAGTCCCATATCTCCCTGAGGTCAAAAGAATTTCCTTCACTTGTGCAAGATGTTTTTTTTTGGGGCAGGATACTCTTCCACACAAAACGGAATTATATTCTGCCCAAGTTTTCTATCATCTTTGTTAATACATAATAAAACATTTTCTTGATTTTAAAATATTACATACTATAGTGCATTTCCCCCCATACCTTATCACCAAGTACTCTCATTTTGTTTCAAAACAGTGCTTACTATAGCAAATAATGTACTAGAGATTAAATATAGGCAGTATAGCTGTCATCTAGATAGATAATATCTACATGTAATATGAGACCAATGTCTTAGATTTTTGCTTTTTAACATGTTTTTCTGAGACATTTGAAATCTTTCCTGTTTTCCAGATGTCGCTTATCTCTACAAAATGTTTCTGTTCTTAAATCACTTACTGTCTAAAAGTATGACAAAAAAGTCATAATTTGAAGTCAGATTCTGAATATAAAGCAATTTTTTTTCAGCATTAGGAGAGTCGAGCATTTGGAGCAACTAGACAGGTTCTGAAATACCCATCCTTGAGAGTTTTCCAGACCCATCTGGGTAGCGTGGTCTGATCTATCAGCTGATCCTGGTTTGAGCAGGAGGCTGGATTAGAAAACTCATCGGGTTCCTCCCAGACTGAATTGGCCTATTTACCTATGCTGCTAATTCAAGTAATTATAGAATGTTAGGTGTATTAAACTTTCCACTTGTTGACTCTTACTTAATCCTAAACTCTCCCCATAGTTTTGCTCAGCCATACATATAAAAACAGGACTGGTAAAGTCTATCAGTGGCAAGGACTGTGCAACTTAGCACCAGCGTACTATCTTAGAGAACCAAAAGTATGTTCCTCCTTTTTTTAGTGCCTTGACATTTTGCATCCTAGGTACTGCAAATGAAACCTTGTGTGTTCTATCATGCCTCATCTCACCATATCCAGGTGGTTATAGACAGTTGCAGGTTCAATCTTACTTTGGTTTGCTTTGGTTTATACTTTAAAAGAGATTTCACCATGACACTTTTACTTCATGGCCTAAGGATAAAATGGGAATTGACAATCAGGCATAACTTTATTTGCAGAGCATTGGGGTCTTCTGTTCAGTATGTTTTATATGAAATGGAAAGTTACCTGTGAAAAAATATCTGTTTTCCCACCTTTATCCTGAGTCTCTGTGACCAATTAGTTGTTGAAACTTAAGATCAGATTTAAGTTGAAACTTAAGATTGGAAGTTTTCTTCTCATGCTTCCTGTTTCACTGCTAACTTCACATTTTTATTTCCATTCTATTCTCCTATTTACACTTTCTGGTCAGTACTGGACTGTATTTCACTTGAACAGGTCAGTTTCTTTCTGTCACATCTCCAGAGGAATACCATCAACAATCTATAACTGCTATTTAGCAATGTCCTGGAACTTCAAATTAAGAGGAAGTCCACCTTTAAACTAGAACAGAGAATGTTCTACATAAGCAAAGACATATGTGTTGTTAATCATCTTTATGTTATGTATTAACATTGGGTTTGAAAATTTTTAGCAGATCAGATTTTCATATAGAAGACTAAGGACGTATCTTTTAAACAAAGGCCCCTCCCAACAAATTTCTAAGTAACTGTTTCAAAGAGTGATGTTTTTAAGAAAAGTCTGGCAATTTTTTAACATTGGCAAGCAATATATTATTTTCTGCTTTAATTCTCAGAAATAAATGGACTGTTTTATATGACATTAAAGCTGAAACAAAAAACCCCCGAAAACCACAAAGAAAATCAATCTGAAGCAATGGGAAAACATATACCCAAACAGATGAAGTTTATTGATGTTTGGAACAAATGAAAATAGAACCTTATAATGAAAAGAATCAGACTACCTTAAAAATAATTGGTATTACCATCGTCTAGTAAAATATCTGTTCAGATATATTTGGAGAAATTAGTGCTTGCCATTACTAAAGGTTCAGAAACTAAGCCAAATTAGACACCCTTTCCCTCTGCCTTTAAATATTATTGTCTTGCAATTGTACATTTATTTATGTCCTGGTATTGAAATCCTAGCAATGTCCTACAGTAACCATCTCTGGAGGATTCTGTGCACACACACTACAGTCATTTTGCTTTCAGTGGCTTTCAGTCACTGTCAGCTATGGATCATTAAGTGTTGAGCATAGCATGCCATAAGAACAGATCCACTCTCTAGGTCTAATTCTGGATGAGAGCTGTTAGTATGCATCGATGAAATATTGTGGGATTTGAGATGATGGGTAACAAGCAAAGTAGTTTCAGCTTCACAGTATGCAAGAAAAATTCAAGAATATATGTAAAATCTGGCCCCTTTTCTAGATCTCAATTTGTAATTTCTGTGTGAAGAGCTTGTTTCTGTGCCCAATGAGTTCATTGCGATCAAAATGTAAGTCACTCAAAGCATATGGAAATCCAAAAGATATGACCTGTCCATAGCTGAAAACTTTCTATATTTTTATAGAACCACTGCAGTTGAACTGAAGCTATTTTCATGACTTATTGGAAAATAAATATGACTCACACTCCCATTCAGTGCACTCCTGCATCTAATTGAAAAGACTATCAGGTTGTAAACCAGGAGGAATATTTGCCCACGCACAAACTTCAAGCTCTCTGGTCATGGGCATGAATCTTGTGTGCTCAGGAAACTTGTACCATCTACAGTTTATTCATGTCCTGGTGGGGATCTTATACAAATCCAATAACTGAACAAGGCTTAGGCTGACATAAACAATTTGGATTATAATTTCTATTGTCCTTGCTTTCTCCCTTCCTATGTAGTTTGACATCTCTCTAAAACAACCAGAGAAACAGAGTTCTGTCTGAACACCAGGAACTATATCTCACCGATCCTTAACATTCAGATGCTTTCGTAATAAGTGGTATCCTACAGTTTCCATTTGTTACTATCTCTTTCCCATAGGTTAGCTTCCTTTATAGGGAATGCCAGCTTCTTCATTCCTTAATTATCACTGTCCCTCTGACCTACTACAGCAGAGAGAAAGCTCTTGCCTGAACAAAGTAGTTAGAAGGGAACTCTGTCTTTTCACTCTGCAACCTAACAGCAGCTTATACAAGTGCCTATGGGAAGATGGTTGGGGACCTACAGCTGAGTGGATATCAAGTGAGGGAGCATTTAAACCTTTGCAGTATTAACTTGAAGTAAGCCAGATCCTAGGCTTCTATATTTTCAGTATCCCTATTGCTTTAGAATCCCTGGCAGAGAGGCAGATTTTTTAGCATAATTCTTGGTCTGTTTTCCAGTCTGTAGTTATCAGTTTGTGATTTCTCCATTGTGGTGGTGTATATATGCAGGTGAAATGACTCTATAAAGACATAGGAGAAAAAAATCTTTGTAATAGTAAAACTCTGTACTATTTCTCTCTTGTCCTATAAAACCAAAATTAATTTTTCAAGAGATTTAAGAAATGGTACACATTTTCTTTTTCAAGTATTAGCTATAAAATTCAGACTAACAGAAATAAAAAAATACTTTCAAACTATTTCAGCTCTCTGTAGTAGAATAAGAGATGAGTAAATTCTACCACTCTCCCAACAGCTTCTTCAGCTGCAACTTAAAATGTCTGGATTAGATAGTGGCTCAGACTATCTCCATAGAAGAAAATAATTCTTCTGTCTATCTTTTTCCTGAGCTTTCAGCTTCTGTTGCATACACATGAACTCCAAATACTGTTCTCCTTAAAACAATCCCTTTAGAATACAAATGCCTCCCAAAATAATTCTGCCACTGAATCTGGCTCCCCTGAGCCCCACCCTGTAAAAGAATTTATTTGTCATTTATATGAAATAGATATGAAAAATACATTGAAAAAATCCCAAACCAAACAGCTCTATTTTTGAATGTTATTAACTCATTAACTGCCACAACAAACTCTATAAAGTGTCTGCAAAAAATGTGTTGCACAGCTTGCCAGTTCTTTGCTCAGTCATCCTTTGTGTTCAGTAGTAACCTAAACTAAATAGAGTAAATAATGATGCTTGAATCTCTGGATATCTCTGCTCAAATCCCAAAATGTAACTCAGATTGTTTATAACCTTGACCATGTCACACCTATTTCTAGTAAAACTGAAAAAAAAAAAAAGAAATCCTTTGTAGTCTGGTATGATTGTGATATTACAAACCTGTTGGTCTTTCTAAACACTTTAACAGCTTTCATTTAAAAATTAACTCAATTAGGTAATTAATGTAAAAAATTCATTTTAATTCTGTAGCTTTTAAACTATATAATTAATTGCTAAGGATGACTACTACCCATATTTACTCTCAGTTTCTGAAGCCTTCTATATATGACATTATTACCATTCCAATAAAATTGCTAAGACATATATTATCATAGAACCCTGGAAGCTGCAGCATATTTCTATGAGTTTTCAGTTAAAACTCAGAATTACAAAGCCAGTGCAAACTTAAGGTTTTCCAGCTGCAGTTCACAGTTCTTATTTAAACAAAATATAAAGCTTGCAAAATTTCGTCTGCTTTAAAGCAGTAAAAAATTCAGGATCAAACTTTTATGATTGCTAGCAAAGACTGTGGAGCCATGGCAATTTACATTAGCCAGACATTTGGCTTCTGAGAGTGAAAAGAGTCAAACAAGTGACTGCAATGTTACTAAGTGTTACTTTAAGTCCACAAAAAGGGTTTGATGTCAGTGTCTTAAACACTATAAATGAGTGAAGAGATAGCAATAAAGCAGATGAGGATCAAGACCACCTCCTCTACCCAATGCAGCATGGAAAGAAGCATCTTCCTAGTAATCAGTCAGCACAACTCGTGTGTTCTGGAAACTTCCCTCATGAATTCCAAGCAGGGAAACAAAACATTGAGAAACTTTCTGACTGATGTCACAAGTCTTATCATTGATACTTATCATCTTGATAGTAGGTTAAGGAAAAATTATTTCTGGAGGTTACTTGTCTGGTTAATTGTTATAATCTGTATGACTTTCAGCTTCTGGTTAAATGTGACTCTCAACTGTTTTTGAGTAGTTAGGTAAGCCAGCCAGCATACTTTTCATCTCAATTTAGTTAGAATTTTAGAATCTTGTCTTTCAAATTGTCAAGGAAATGTGTCAAATTGTTAAAGGAATATTTCTACCCTCTAGCCTTAAACCAAGGTACACTTCTTTCTGCTGACTTACAGTACTTAAACTCATTCATTCCTACTTACAGACAATCCACATTAATAGTAATATTTTAAAACTGTCACTCAGCAAGTCCCAAGCATCTTCCTTTTTGAAAGAATTGCAGAATCGTGGAAGGGCACAGGCATAAGGGGACCTACATCATCTACCTTAACCCATCTGCACAAAGGTGTGCTAGAGTACATTGATTAGGGCCATATTCTCCTAGGTTTTTAATATCTCCATGGATAGAGACTCCAAAACCTGTCTTGGCAACCTGCCCAAGTACTTTATCACTCTCAAGGTTATTTTTTATTTTTTAATGTTTAAACAGAATTCCTGTGTTTCAGTTGATGCCTATTGCCTCTGGTTCCTTCACTGGGCACCACTGAGAAGAGTCTGCTTCTGTCTTCTTTGCCCTCTCTCATCAGAGTGTATTTATACACACTTATAAGACCCCTTCTTGAGTCTTCTCTAGGCTGGAGTCCCAGCTCTCTCAGCTTCTCCTTATGGCACACATTCTCCTGTCCTTTAATCATCTTCCTGGTTCTAGGCTGGATTTGCTGCTTTGCATCCAGGTCTCCCTTGCAGAACAGGACACAGCCCTCCAGATGGGGGCTTGCCAGGGATGAACAGAGGGATGAAATCACCTGTCTCAATCTGCTATCTTTCCAGTTGCTAATACTTAGAACTCTTACACATGTATACACTCCTTATAAATCAGTTCCTTTCTTCCAGGTTCATTTCTGTCTACTGAGAATGTTAAAATTAGATGTTTTGCACATCTTCTCATTAATACTACTGAATAGGTAAAGGGATGAAATTGGAGAAGAGCCCTTGGGATGCTGAGAACTAAAATAGTCTCTTAAAGTCCAGTGCCCTGTAACAGTATAGTCAATGTTGACAAAAGAAATGAGGTAAATTTTTACTTAGCAAATGAAACAAAAACTGCAATCCTTCTAATCTGCACAGCCTGTGTGGTTTAAAGCTGACTTTCCTCACAACTTTTCTAAATTGACAAGAAGAAAATTCCCTGGTTTTGCTTGCAGTGCAACACTATTTTTCACACTGCTAAGCTGTAGCCAACATACTATCAAAGCTTCAAGAAGAAGTCAGTGTGCCAGGTCTTTCTTCTCAGTTTAATATCCCTGACAGTAGAGTGAATATCGATGACAGCATTAAATGTCTTCTGGCAGGGCTTTGCTAAATCTGAAAGTAAAAAAATTGAAAAAATATAGAACCACTCAGTAAAAGCATGCATGAATCTTTAAAGTCAGTATCTCCTTATGTGCAAATTGAAACATGAAATAATTTAAAACTCTGTGCTTTTTTAAAATTTAACTCTTTCTGGGATGACTAGTGATGAAGCAACTCTGAATAAAATATACAGTGGTGGAAAGGGGCAAAGAAGAAGGTGATATGCCAATTTTATCACAGTTCTGAAGTTTTAGTAGATACTTTTTTTAGTATTTAAGGGATACTGAATAGTATGACAGTAAGAAAGTGGCAGGTATTGCTCTAATAACTCCCTTAACAGCTTTCTGAGGAGCACATTGAAAAACACATTAAATTTTGAACAAGACAGTTGAAACTCCTCCTGCTTAAAAATGTGTGAGTTTTTTTATATATGGGTTTTAATAAACACAACAGAATACTAAATACAAGAAATTCATATCCCCTGGTTACCATATCTTGTGCAGAGGTAATTTTTTTCCAGTACTGGCAATCTGGGCAGGATTATAAAGATAGGCAATATGACTGCTAGTGCCCTAGTGGGCCATAATGCAATGCATAGAAAAAACTCACATGTTCTATCTATGACCATGCATTTGGGTTTTTGTCTCTTTTTATTCCTCTGACCCTCTGAGTAACTTCAGGAATAAATTGTGGCCCAGACCTGAGAAATATATATATTTTGCTTTTGTATCAAAGCTCAGTGGATGGTTGCTTTTGTACTGTTGGAAGCCACTTAAGCAATAATAAAAAAGCAGTATGGGAAGATGCCCCTGCATGCATTCATTTTTGAATCAGAAAATATAGTGAGTCTTGAGTACAAAAGCTGTCATGTATTTAAATTACACACCTCAAATATTTATTCAAAGCTCATTTTCACAGAGCAGGTGAGTATAGAGTTACTAGACACTAGGCAAAGCCAGAATAAGGAGAACAGTTTTACAGGCAAAGAGAATGATCCTTTCAGTCTCAAAGTTGCTATTGTTGATTGGGGCGGCTGCTGGTGATACAGATTTATGATCAAGGCAGAGGTTATTTACAGCGTAATTGTAAAATAACACTGCAGTTTTCCCATGATTTACCGTGTAGTTTATGCAAGATACCAGGTGGTATTTTACAGTAGCTGGGGAAAAAATGTTACTGCTCACTGCAGCCTTCTGACAGTGACAAGGATTTATGAAGTCACCTGAAGATGAGAGGTTATGGTGTAAAAAGAAGGCATTTGGTCTTGTGTCTGCTCCTGGCATCCCACTACCACTTTACATGTTTTGACATCTTGAATTAAAGTACAAAATAAAATGGTCTTGCATAACACAGACTCCATCTTTCTATGAGACAAGTTATATTTTACCCATGGGAAATTTTTTATTATAAACTCATTGTCATGATCCTTCATGATTTCTTAAATGACTATTGGCATATCCATTTCTAAATGCCTAGGACCCCTTTCAGAAAGGAAACACTTTACAAAATGTAGAACATTTTAGGTGTTATTCTTTAACAGTCTAGTAGAGGTATGAATCTTTCCTATTAATACAAATTTTCAAAGGCTGTTTAAAATATGTTATCTAGAAATAAAAGGAGAGTCAATAAGAACCTAGGTACAAATTATATTAGAAGGATCTCTGTCAAAGGATAAAGTAGCTGGAGGTAAAAGTGTAATTCTTCTGTATTTATAGGAATTCAAGATGATGGAGTTCAGAAAGACTGAATACTTAAATTTTCAGAAATTTCAGAAGTAGTCCACAGAAAAATATATTACTAAAATAATATTTATAAAATAATAGCAACATAGTATTCTCAACTAGGAGGGCAATCTTTTTCTAAAAAGATGAGAGTGAAGTTAATAGTGTTTAGGCCATGTTTCTTTTCTGACTACCTACAACAGACTCAAAAATAGAGCTGTTTGTTAATTTCAATAGAAACTTCTGATGCAAACAATATCTTTATGTACTAAGTCTTGTGTATGTATGTTTGGATCACTCAAAATAAGTAAGTCAACTACAGTTCATGTTGATCTCAGAAGATAATTTAAGGCTAAAACATTAACTAAGAAACTTTGACCTAGTCTGATTTTTTCTTTCTTCTAGTACTTTTTCTTGACTGTCTTACACAGTAATGAAAATATTACAAGTTTGCCTGCTCTCAGAAACTCACAAGATGGCACTTGCATTCCCATCAAACTTTCTTCCTTCTACCTGTTCCTCTTCTCTAGCTCCCCCCACAAATAGAGGAGCAAATGCATCTTCTTGAGCTAAAATGTTTTTACTTTTAGTTTTCAGAAAAGGACAAAGCAAGAAAGAATGGAAGAATAGAATGGGGAGTATCACAAACAAACCATCTTGAATCACAGAGATGGAAGAATAGTTTGATAGTGTGATCAGACTCATCAGTGAGTGTTTCTCTCCTCATTGGCATCTTGATGCATGTGGTTTAAGTTTGATAGTGAAACTCAAGCCTTTCACTCCCTTGGGACTTTTCTTTTGTTTTGGTCTAAGTGTAGAACTAGACTGTATGACATATACTTAGGTTCCTAGGAGTTAGCTTGCAGGTTTAATATTCTATGGTTTTGACATTAAGAGGGTTCTGGTTACTTTGAACATGAATTACAGAATTTGCTGGTAGTATGTCCTGTGAAAAGAGATTTTGCAGAGGTGCTAATTCTCCTCAAGATGTATCTGGGATGACTAAAGTGGTAAGCAGTCCTAGATCTTTACCTTGACCATATGACAAATTTTATTTTTCCAAACATAATGACATCCTGAATCTATCCTGAATAGATATTTGAATCTATCCTGAGCGGGATACTTGTTCACTCCTGACATGTTTACAGTCTAGAATATTAATATAAGCTACTTACGAAAAATTAAGAAGCTGACATAAATCTTCTGGTGGACTAAGAAGGACCACTGCTACTTTAATATTCTGCCTGCATGGTGATGACCCAAGAGCAAACACGTATTCTGCTGAGCCATGTCTGTTGCCAGGGTGGTGCTTTGTCAGAGGGAGATGAGCTCAGGGCAGTTTTCACTTGCACTGATATACTTAGTTCATTACTAAGTATATCAGTGCCCCTGTATTCAAACACATTCCATGTAGCTAGATTAACAGATACACAGGGTTCATGGCTAAATTAGAGGGACAAATCCCCAAATATTGAAATACTAACAGTCATGACATAGAAAATGCTGAAAAAAATTAAAACGCATTTCATAAATAAAATAATTTAAAATAAAACTCTTTACTTCTTCTAACACTAGAAATTATTTGAATATATTTCTTTACAGTGCATTAAATTGTATAAAGAACATAAATTTTGTTCCAGAAACAGAAGATTTTTCTTTTCTTTAGGAATATATATTCAACTCAGTCTGCTTTTCTTCAGTTATTCAGATAACTTAGGTTATAATAGACATTATGATTTTATGGAAATAATTAATACTATAATCTGAAGAAAAACGATTAAGTGTAGAAAAGATAGGGAGGAGCTACCAAAATGTCATTTCCCACTGAATAAAAAAGTGAAGAAAAATAAAATTAATTTCTGAAGAAAAATAAAATTAATCTGATACCTTTATGTTAATGGCTCAGAGTGGATCAGAGAGCTGAGATCTGTGAATTGGGAGATTACCACTTGGACTGTAGAAGTATAGCATCCTCTGTAACAGCCCAGACTTTTGAATTCCTAGTTGTTTCTCTTTTACTATATGCTCTAAACCATAGGTTTAACAGTGTTATGGCAATTCCATTTTATTGCCTCAATATTTTTTTTTTTAATATGGCTGTTATTCCACAATCCAGCTCACCCGTAATATCTTGGTCTCAACCCAAGATATACAGACCTCATTCATTAGCAAAAGTGAACAAACTAGATAAATTTGTTGTCTCAGTTAATATTTCTTATAAATTAAAACATTTATTATTTCTTTGAACTTGAGAAATAAACTCCATTCCATCCAGGGGATCACTATCACCAGTTTAACTGACCTAACTGTGTAAGAGGAGTGAAGCTGTTCAGCTCTTCATAGGCTGAGAAGAGGATTTTGACTAAAGACATTTTAATTAAATCACTTCATTGACTGAGTAAGAGAGATAAAAAATTCTACTTTCATTTTCTTATAACTTTATTGCTTCTACAGTTCTAATAGAAATAAAAGCAATCTAAATCTTATTACTAGTAGTAAAATGCATAGATATACTTCACAATTAGATCAAGGTGAATATTGGTGAATTGCTAACTAACTAACTAAAATACTAGCTGAAGAATTTTGCTGAAATGTTTCAAAATTCACCAAGTAATGTTTTCAGTTATATAAATATTTGTCTAGAATTGTTCCTTTGGAGTAAAGACAAATATCATACTGCAAGAATAAAATACTTCCATTACACAATTCCACTACTAACTATACAAGTACATTAACCTTTAACTACAGAACAAAGATTATATTAAAGACATGAATAGAGTGTGACAGGTGATTATTGATGGTGTTTAGTCTAATATGTGCACTGCAAAGCACAGAAATGGGTAAAAATGAATAAGGACATTCTCTTTTTATTTCATACAGTGAAAATCTGATAATAACTTAATTATTACTATGTTCTTGCCAATACAAATGTACTTAATCATTATTGATTCTACCTAAAATATATGCTTAAGATCAGAATGATCTAATAATTCTGGTGAAAGCAAAATTCTGTTTAATCGAAAAATATTGACTTGTTTTTTTAAAATCTGGTCTGTATATGTTTTAAGTCAATCTATTAAATGCTTTTTCACCTCAAACACCAATATCAGTAGAAAGCATGTAATTTCTTCATGCATGTTATGTCAGAGAAATTTAATTTTCTTCTACTTTTTTCATTTGCTCTTCTCTCCACATAATGCAATCCTTTGGTCCTGTGCCTCTTTTTTAATGCAGTAAACAGATTTCTTATTTAATGAATCAGCACTGCCAAACTTCATACAGTTTAATGCCCAAAAAACTCTTGGAGTAATAATGAGAACTGCCACTTCCTAACAGGTGATTTGCTAAGCATAGTGAGAAAAGGAATTTTGCATGTGGATTTATGGACTGCTGAGACTTACTTGTAGCTTTTTCTTGTTTGAGTTGAAATATATTAATAATAGCATCGATGCCATTTATAGCTGAATAAATTATTTCTTTCCTTACTTTCCTATCTATGCTATGAATTATGGGACAAAAGAACGAATCTTTAATTACCATTGCCACAAAGCATCGAAATCATTAACTGTGAAGAGTCAGCTAATCAAAATTTTTGGTGGGTGGTCCATACATAACATGAGTAATGCAAGGTTTTCTACTCTTACACTAAAGCTGAGTCTAGTACTCTATTCCCTTGTTCTTTTATGTTTTCCCACAATTTATTCATGCATGCAGAGTTGTTATTTTAATGACACTGCTAAGAGAAGACGAGCAGAGGGCTTGAGCACCCCTTCTATGCAGACAGGCTGAGACAGCTGGGGCTGTTCAGCCAGCAGAAGAGAAGGCATCAGGGAGACCTAATAGCAGCTTTCCAGGACCTAAAAGGGGCATCCAAGGAGAGGGACTTTACAGGATCATGTCGAGAAAGGATGAGGGGGAATAGCTTTAAACTCAAAGAGATACATTTAGATTAGACATTAGACATTTGCCATGAGAGTGGTGAGATACTGAAACAGATAGCACAGGAAGTAGTGGATGTCATTTGGAGTGCTCAAGGCCGGGTAGGATGGTGCTTTGAGCAACCTGGTCTAGTAGAAGGAATCCCTGCCTATGGCAGGGGGTTTGGACAGGATGATCCTTCCAACCCCAATCATTATATGGTTCTATTTTTAATTTAGTACATTACTTAATACTTTTTTTCATGACTATTAATTTATATACCTTGAAAGCCATCTACCACCTTTTTAAGCTGTTTTATAAGATTCTTCTGTACCATCTTTCCCTTTTCACAGCATTTAACCAACAAAAAGATGCTACATGAATACAATTCTACATAAATGGGATTTTGATTGATTTACCCTGTGTTATTTTCTCTCTAGGTCATGTTACCCTGTGACCTGAACAATTTTTTAACCTTAAACTTAACTGCTCAGACAATTTAACCCAGAATATCTCCATGTAGTTGCTATTTGTTCTTGTTATCACAGTTCTCAGAACACAGTTGTGCTATTTTTTAGTCCCTTGTAGCTAAAACTGCCTGTGGCAGGGTGATAATGGGTATGATGCCTTGATGTTTTATTCACAGTTCAGTGTCACTCAGTACACAACCTGGTTTGTTGCTGCTATGCTTTATGAGACTTTCCTCAACTTCTCTCTGTTCCTTCAGCTCTGTCAGCCCATCCTGCAGTGCCTTCACCTAAGTGGTGGTAGTATGTCTTCCCAGTGCTCTCTCCAAACTTTTTAGGCTACCCCTTACTTAAGCTTAGCTGCTCTCCTATTTCCTGTATACATATTCAAACCATTCCTAGCTTTATTCCTACCTTACTACTAGAGCTCCTTCTTGGTCTATTGTTTCCATCACCTTGTCCATGCCAATCTGATCTAGAGCTCTCATGGAAAAAGCCTTTTGCATTCTCAAAGAGTTTTTGCTAACTATTTACTGACTCAACAGATCAAATAAGCTTGCGTGAAACCAGGAGATTTATAAATCTTGTGTGAACCTTTTAACTTTTGCAGAAGCGTCACTGCTAACCTATTAAGCTGGATCAGGAAGGGTCAGTAATGGCTAAAACCACAGCTAAAAATAGAATACTTTAATCTTGGACTTACAATAACCATTCACAGAAAAAAAAAGTTAGAGGAGAATGCTGTAGGTGATCTTGCCTCAAAGTAGAGCCAATTGAAAAGTCAGTACAGCTTGTTCAGGGCGTTGGCGAGTTGAGTTCTGATCATCTCCAAGGATACATATTCCTTAATGTCTCTGTACAACCTGGTTCAGTATTTTATCCCTTCACTGTGATCTTTTTTTACCTAATATCTACTCAGAATTTTCTTTTTTTGCAGTTGTTGTCTATTGCTCGAAGAATCAATTTCTGTGTACTTCTACAAGGAGCTGATTCTGTCTTCCCTGTGACCTCCCACTAGGTAACCAAAGAGGCCAAGAAGATCCGCTCTTAACCTTTTTTACTTAAGCCAGCGACCCTAGCACCTTCTTACTCTTTATGTAGCCCAGTTCCTTTTATCATCTTGCTTACCTTCTGAACGACTGTCTCCAGGATGTGATTTTTTTTTTTAACTGAAGAACCAAAAACCAAACTCAGGCATGGCCTCCCAAGCTGCACAATAGAGACGAATAAGCACGTCTCTTGAAGATCTGTCTGCACTCTTGTTAATAGAGCCTCCTGTGGCCTCATCCTCCATTGTCACAGGGTTGCACTGCCAACTCGAAATATCTTGAAAATAAGCACTACATTCCAATACTAACTGGGAATAGGTGAAAGCCCTGGTTTCTTAAGTGACTTATGCTGTCCAAGCAGAGAAGAGGTACTTTAGACATCTAGGGGTCTTTATATATAAAATTCACAGCTCTACTATGTTCCTTGATGCTTAATGTGTGCAGGATCATGTGAGAGCAGGTAAGATGAAAAATGTAAGATGTAAGATGCCAATCTAGGGTAAGTTAGTCTCAGCTTTTGAATAACTTTTAGTAGAAGTTACATAACTAATCCTTTTTCACTTCTTCACATATGAAGAAAACCTGTAACATTACTTATTTCACATCTCAGACACATTTTGCGGTAATGTAGACACATTTTTGTGGTAATGATGTGGCTGTGAACCAAGTATTTGCATGGGGCCCATTGGCACCATGCAGACAAAGCTTGCTGCCTTTAAGGAAAGAGTGACAATTGTGCCGCTTTCCTAATTATGCAGTATCTCACTTGCCACCCTGACAAAAATTGTAGTTGTAGCACATTATGTTACAGTTTCTAGCTCACAGATAGCATATCTAATTGGTCTAGCTTGTTGGAAACTCCACAAAGAAAAAAGCCCAACAACCACCTACTCAAATATTATTATTTGACTCCTGTTGTATCATTGCTTAATTAGGTCAATATAACTATATTAAAAATCAAACATAGTCTTTGGTTCCTCCACTAAAAAAGTGATCCTAACTTTGAAAGGAAGCATTTGATAAAAAGAATTTTAAATAATTGTAAATCATTCTTTTCCATGTCATTTGAAACACCTCTTCCTTCAAATGTCACAATAAAACATTTATTTTTCTTTCAATGTCATAGGAATAAATTACATGTAATATCTTTCCTGTCCCTTTCCCTCTTGGTGCTCTCAGCAAAACCAAACATAAAATCTCAGATAAGTACTGGGGAGAAAGGAGAAACTTCCTCATCAGAATCATGGAATAGCCTGGGTCAGAAGGGATCTTAGAGATCATCTACTTCTAACCCCCCTGCCGTGGTCAGGGACACCTTTGACCAGGGTGCTCAAAGCCCATCCAGTGTGGCCTTGAGCCCTGCCAGCGATGGGGCAGTGGGGCACACTGCCAGGGAGGTTGTGCAGTCTCCATCCATGGGGGTTCACAAGAGTGACTGCACAATGACCTGAGCAACCTGGTCTGACCCTCTTCTGAGCCTAAGGCTGGACTGGATGACTTCCCGAGGTATCTTCCAAGCCATGCTACTCTGTGAAACTGCAGACAAACTTAGAATGGTAAAATATAAAATGAAGTAAAGATGGGGATTAATCAAGCCTGTTCCTTAACTCCTGAATTCAGTGTGACCACATATTAACCCAACACCCATTAATTTTATACTCCAAATAAAAGTAAATTGGAAAATTGAAAAGTTTCAAGCAATCTAAGTTTGGGGATATTTGTTTGGAGATTTTGATTCAGTTTATAGCTGTGAATATCTAGGGACTATTTTGGAATTATTTTCTAGTGTTATCTCATCAGCCCATCAAGTTAAAAAAAATGGACTCTATTCTAAAACAGCAACAAAGGGAAACACTTGAAAAATATTAGAAATTTATGAGTCAATGTCTATTAAGTTGGAAAAATAGTAGTCTGAACATCCTAAGCATATGGGACTTTTTAATTCAGTATAACCTAACAATAGATTAATTGAAAGATGATTCCTTCCTCTTGTACATGGCCAATGACAGCAACTAATTAAAACTCATTTGTTATAAAAGATTTATAGTTATGGAAATTAAACTGACTACATCAAGATTTTTTAAGAGATTGAATTTTTCTTTGTATAAGGGGATTAATAATATAAGAAATTGAATTCACTATAAAATGTAGTGCTTTTGAATACGTGCAGCATTACTGAAATAGAAGGGAAGTGTTTTAATGAGGTGAATTAAATTTGACTTTAATAGCAGGAACAGATGTGTGTGCATTTTTACTAATGATACAATTTTTGAGTTTTTATAATGTTTCACTGTGCAATACACATAGATACAGCTAATTCTTTCCATAACGCTAAAAAAATCCCTTTTCAGGAAATATCCTAATACTTTGTAATTTTATATATCACAAAAGCATTTATGTTCTCAGTTCACTCACTGATTCAGATCCTGTGCAACTGTTAAATTAGTATCCTTTCCTTGACAGTGAGATGTGTAAGTGTCCAACTAAAGGTTTGGTTAACCTGATTATGACTATTTCTGAGCTTATTTGTAACATTGGAGGTGTTGGTTAAGATTCTAATGGAATGCATATTAAGGAAAGCATTCAGCAACTGGGACAGACAAATTGCATCCCTGAAGAGCTAAACAGCATCTTAGTGTCATAGCTTAGATTAAAATTCTTTGCCCAGTGATTTTTCTCTTAAATCACTTAATATAAATATACCTTTCATATATTTAGCTGGAAATCAGCTGCAAATGCTAATAATACCAACACCAAAACAACTCACTTTAAAGAATAAGAATAGGTGTGTTTAATAGATTCTGTTGCTAACAATGTTTATTCAGAAGCATATCTACCTTACAGAATAGCTTTGTCTTTGACATGGGTGCAATGTGATTATACTGACATTTTCTCTTTCATCGCTGTTAGGCTGCCCACAGTGTCACTACATGCAATTCAGTGATAATCATTAGTTTCACACAGCTTTAGGTACCTCAGGATTATATTCCTAAAGCAACACTCACTTCATTAAAAGTATTACTGCATATGTGAATAGTAACATAGAAATGAAAAGAGAAAGGCTGCCTCAAGAAGTTAATTTTTTTTCTTCTGCTATTAAGACTTACCACAAATCTTGATAAGGAGCAAGAATAGAATATAAAATATAAACTGAATACTTATAAATATAAAGCATGGTTGAAGCGTAATCATATGCTAGAATACTACCCTCAGTACCAAATCATAGGATACAGAATATTTCTAATTAAAACCTACTGTAGCGAAAAAGATTATCAGTATATTTTCATGTATTTTAAACAGGTCCAGGGTTTTTTAAGCGTCAGAAATACACAATATAGATAGAGCAAAAATTAAGTAAAATCACTTAATTGCCTGTTTTAACCACATACGAACATCATCCTGTGATAATTTTTGCACTTTAAAAATACTATGCTGAAATTTCCATCTTCATTTATTATTAATTTTACTGAAAATAAAAGCTTCTGGTTACTACAGGACAGAATGGCACAAAGTGTTTAGCTACAACCACACTGTGCTAGAAGGAAAAAATGCAGCACCACAGTAGCTAAAAAATGAGATTTCCTCTGAGTTCACATACCCTCCAAACTAAAATGTGGTTTGATGTCTCCTGGTCAACTCATGTACTGGGGATTAAATTAATTAAGAGTTGCCCTAGTCTATTAAGGCTCCCTTTAGACTAATTATTAAAATGCCTTGGACCATTACAAACCTACAGCAAAAGAAAGTCACAAAGGGGTTGTGTATTGTGAGAGTTCCTGTACCCAGTAGATTATCTTTTGCACTAAAGAGATTCTACAATAGAAGGAGATTGCCTTCCCCTTTTCTTTTCTGCCATGTAAGGAATAGAAAAATGTAGGAAAAAAATAGGAAATCTGTATATTCATTAGTGTTTCTTTTTTATATGTTCATATGCATATGCTTTTATCAGTTGTCAAATTTGTTATAGATGGAAAAAGTCTGCTCTCTAGTTTCTGATTTGTGATTTATTTTCCTAGATTGAGTAACCATATATACAATGCTTAAGGATTTTAAAAACTCTAATTATGAAATTAAACAAAAAATGTATAAAACCATTAAACAGAATTTCTAACAGAAGTTCTGAAGCTGTCTACAAGGTCACTACGATGAAACAGCAGGACATTTTCCCATATAGTACAACTACCCAATTCTTTTCTGTCCTGCCTTTTAAGAAATCAGAAAAACACAAGGGCTCTGGGCAAGGGATTCTATTATCTCAACCCAGTTTCACACCCATGTAGCTCGGCTCATTTCACATTATCAAAACCATGGTGCAGAGAGAGCAACAAGACCAATGAAGTGATAGAAGTGATCACATGGACTATATTCTTAAAATCTAATTTTGTTTACTCTTAATTTCCTATTAATTCTTAACTAAACTGAATATCTCCCTAGAATAGATGCATTACATCTCTGACAACTGTTTTTCCCTGAAGGGGCCTACTGTACCTGCCTGCTAGCCACCTGAGTTCATCAAATATCTCAGGAGAAGCCTCCAGGGAAACTTTGTGTATTTTTCCAAATCCATCTTTGGATTTCACCTAAAATTACTAGCCATAGGTACATCTTGTGTGGCCACTCAGCATAAAAGAAAGTTGGGGGAACAATTATGTGGTATTTCTTAGACAGAATACTCATCTTCAAGTACATTACCAGAACAGAGGCATATAGGGTCATATGCAAGAAGTAAAAAAACACTGTTCAGTATAACTGAGTTATTCTTGTGCTTTGCTGTTGTACTGTGTGATTTAACAGTTCTGTTTACTTGATAAATATGGACCATTTAAGATTGTACCATAAGGGTGAGAATGTTGTCTCTCTCACATACACACGTGGTGAACAAGCTTATTTGATTTCAGACACATAGAAAGAGACTTCTGTATTTAAAACACAATTAATCTTCTGATCTTTCTAAAATAACATCTTATATTTTAATTATTAATAGTTTTCGTTAATCATAAATTATTTATTAAAAGATACTTTTACAGTTTTAAATAGATTTTTTTTTGGCAAAAATAACCCTCTTACCTTTGTTTATGGATTTGAATAGGTTTGCAGTGGAGAAATATTTTGCAGTAGCTCATTAATCAATAGGAGACAAAAGCTGCAATAGTATAGCTGAGTGATAAGACTAAATTTAGTACAGATTTAGTCTATATGCAAAGGTGGTTTTATTACAATTATTTCCTTCAGGTTTAGAATTGTTGAAAGACTCACATAAGGAAATTCGTATAATTGATCTGTGGAGTTTTATATATGCAGATCAAAAGTTGACCAATCCAGTTCAAAAGTATGGCTACTTCATCAAATCACACAAAGCCACAACTCTAAAGAGACAAAAAACTAACTCAATAGGAGAAGCAGAGGAAATCAACAAAGAGGAGAGTACTTGCCTACAGTTTGTGATAGCAGTCTATTTCAGTATTTAAACTGGTATGAAATCCCTGGTTTTAAAACTTTCCCTTTTCAGTACAAGCTGTACCTCTCAATCCAGTGATCTAATTGGTAACCATAGAAACAGCTGAAGGCTTTCAGGTTTTGAAAGTTGAACCTCTAATAGTTTCTCTATATGCCTCCAGGTCTAGCTTGATCCTGCGAAGGAATATTTAGGATTTTTAGACCCCTTCTGAAACGCTGTAAACCACCTATATGCCTACTAATTAATATAGAAAGAGATGTGACAGAAAAACCTAGTGCTTACAGGAGGAAGGCTGTCTAGTTAAATGAAAGACTGTGGTGGATCAGCAAAGTAAAAGCCCAAAAGGAATGCCCTAGGATAGACTAGGAAGAATCAGCAACCTCCTAAGCATGATAATTGGAGATTCTTCTGTTTTCTTAATTTCTAGTAAATTTTCTAGAATTTATGAAAATATATTTTTAGAACCTTTTAGCTTTATTTCAGTGGCACAATATTTATAGTTGCATAACTATGCATAATCTGTTGTATTCACTGGAATCTGATGCAATTTTTTGCATTTAATGCTTTTGAAATCTTGGGAGAAAAAGCACGTAAAGATCAGAAAAACACAAATGTGCATTACTCTTCCAAGAATTACTCCAACCTTTAGGAAACTGTTGGATTGAGGATTAATGGATTTTTCACCCTGCTAATGTATCCAAGCAGTCTTTGCTGCCCTGAATGGCATCACTTGAGAGAGGAAGCATCAGCCTTTGAAAAACACCAGACCACTACTTCAATATTGCTCAGCTGGCATCATCCACTATCTCTGTTAACACAGATAACTTGACCCATCATCATTTCTGCACTAGCTCAACTACCCTTTCTTTCTTTAACATTTTATAACCTCCTATGCAGGTATTTTCTCTCCTAAATCCTTCTGCATCAAATAATGTCATTTTAAGAATCCTAACTCTGTAATCTTACCTTTCTTATATCTCTACAGACTTTCTCACAGTTCTTCCTGTGGGAATCAAGGGTGGGAATCAGTGTCTTATCTGAGTTGATCCTTGGAGTCTTGGATCTCCAGCCACTAAAAGAAGGAGAAATGGGAAGGCTAGAACAGGTAGTTGCAACTCTCCTTTCCAAATTTTTTATTAAGTTGATGATGGAATGCATAAGTAAGGAAACAAAGGAGAAGTCAGTTCCCTTGGAGTGAGCAGATGAAAAATGTCAGTGTCCACTGCTATCTGCAGAAATGCTTGCACCCTTAGGACATAACCAATTGTTAACAAAAGGGCATTGTTCTCAAAAGGAAGATGGGACAGAGTGTTATGAGAAAATAAGAAGGCTGAAAATCACCAAGGATAAAAAAAGAAAGGAAACCCAATATTTATTTTTGTAGTTATTTGAATGTCATATGTAGATTTTAGGAATCTAAAATATTAAAGAAATAAACAAATAAGCCAAACTTAAAAAACAAAGTGCTAATGATTTATGTCAACAGATCCTGAGACAGACTAACACCACAGTTTTGTGTGACTGCTTATCTATTATTCTGTTTATTCTTATTAAAAACTGATGCTTTGTGTGTTTGTGTTCTGTATATGAGTCCAGGAGAAAACTAGGGAAATGGGTTTGAAAGGATGTGAAATACTAAAATATTCTTTTTTAACTGTTTTATTAAAATATTCAATATGTGAAAAATAAAACCATATGTCAGGAGTTATAAGCTATGATTAGTTTGCCAAAACTAAAAGAGGTCTTGATTTTTTAGCTCAAGACTGAGTATTCTGTTGTCCACATTGCCCTATGGTTCTGTTTCTTTGTTATACTGTGGCTTACACAGTCAGCACAAATAGCATTTCACATCCGTGGTCAAATCTTCAGAAGCAGCACCTTCTTGCCTTACTAAAAGCCAAAATCCTGTCTTGGACATGTTGCTCAACTCTGCTTGAATTTCTAATTCAAATTATTTCAGAGGGACCTTCAAGCAATGTAACCATTCTAAAGAGACATTAGGGCTTCACAGAGAAATTCCCGAATGCTAATGTTAACTTTTACTTTGACAAGAGAACTACTGAGGTCTAACATTGCCCATTTTCTTATTAGATAGGTTTTTAAACTTTTATATGTTGTTTCCATTGTCTATTAAAATCTGACTAATCTCCATCTATGGAGAAATTACAACATTTTGAGGTATAGTTCATCTACAAGAGAATTGTTCTTCAGTTTTAAGACCCACAATTTGAGATTGTGTAGGCAATCATAGGTGAACAAGCATGTTACTCTTCTTCTGGACACATAAGCATACAAGAAAAAGTAAGGGTACTTCTCAGGGTAATAATGGATCAATTTTTCATGGATCAAAGCAGCAGCTTTTAAAGCAGTTATTGCTCTTTAACTCCTGCTATAAACTCCTGCCTACTGCTGCTACTTCTCCAACCAGCTAATACAGTGAGAATGTTAATGAAAAAAATGTCTTTCATGATATTTTCTCACAAAGTGACTCTTGATACAATTTCCAATAGAGGACAGGATCACTGGGGACTGTAAAATATTAGCACAGTGACCATCTTTAGCAGCAAGTTTGCAAGCCTTTTCATTGCTTTTCTCTTGCATTCTGACAGCTCTCAGTAGTAACATCCAGGAAGTTTTGAAAATATAAGCAAAAAAAATTGCAAGCAAAGGCACCAAAGAAATAATTTTTCATATCATTTTAGCTAATACAAAGTCAGTTAAAGCAATTTCCCTTGAGGAGAGATTGAGCATTTAAGTAGAATATTGAAATCATGACATCGTATCCATGAGAGGGACTGAACTTGTTCTGTGTTGTTGACATTTTTACTTTTATTTACATCAGTAAATCCACTAGTTTTGTCCTTTAATAAATTCTTTCTAGTTAACTACTTCAATACCAACTGCGAGTTGATTATAACTAAATAAATTGCAAAGTAGTTGTGTCCTTGTTTAGTGAAAATTTTATTCTAATTAGACCTCTCTATCCATCACCTCTGTCTCTCAGTTTCTTCTCTTTGTTCTGAGCCTTACATGAGATCCACAGGATAAAAAATGGGTAATTTTTAAGTAAAAGATGTGGATGATTTTTTACATTATTTATAATTTGCTGAACACAGCTCTGATTCATGTCTGAATACATTCTAATACAACTGCATGCTAATAAACCCCTCATCTTTCTTACTGCAACTGAATTTGGAACTTCTCTGAAGAAACATCTCCTGAGGATGGTCTTTTGCCCAGATCTGATCCTCATTCCTATTCAGTCACTCAGCAATTCTTCAGCATTAAAGATAATGAAGGAAAACAAAATCAACATTCTTCCTTTCTTCTTTTTTTTTTGGTACAAAAGTGTAGGAAAAAAGATTAGATTTATCCTTTTTAGGGATTGTTTCAAAAGGTGTCAAGAGGCCACCTTTAAACTTTGAAAGAAAGTTTTAAATAGGAACTTCGACAGAACTTTTGAAGGGGAGTAAAAATCTTATTGTTAGAAATAAAGTTCTACATTTTTCTATAAAAGCTGTCAGCAAGTCAATGCATTAAACACCACTCCTGACAGGAAGAAGATGGGCAATGGGAATTGTCATTGAGTTTGTCACTGACTTAATTTGTCGACTTTGTTGGCATAGGCTGGGGATATAGGCAGCTGAGAAAGAGGTGAAAATAATAAAAAGGTAAACACATCATTTTATCAGTGATCTGAATTCAATATATTTCTCACAAATATACAGATTTTACTACATAAAACTATGTATATTGCTTATACTTATCTATATGCAGAACCATCAGCTGAGGTCAAATTCTGACAAGCTGGTCTAAAGCAGTGGCTGACGAGACCTTTCTCTCACATAACCTAATGGCGAGTGTCTAGTTGCAGCTACACACCTGGAATCTCTCTCTAGACAGTAAAGACAGAGAGGCAGTTCTGGAAGCTGAGTCATTCAACCTGCCTTAAACCTGCTTCCATATGGAACTAAGTGCTAAGTATTTATCTCTCTCCTCTGTTGAGGAGATCTTAATGATTAGCCTACTCTAGTTATCCAAATTCTTTTTGGGCACCTTTAAATAAGATGAATCCTATTGTCAGTCTAAGTGCAAGCACTGTACATTCACTGCATATATCTGAGGTAGATATACTTTTGTCTTCCAGAAATACCTCTGCCTTTCCATTAAGGTTGAAAGATCTGCCATGGTTTACTTAGAGTTAACTTTCAGTTCAATTATTACCACTGATAACAAACCACGAAAAAACCTCAACAAAAATCTGATTTTGCAGCTGACATTGCTCCTTTGACTAACTTTACTATTTTATTCACAATAAAAAGAACAATTTTAATTAAGGATATAAGTCCTAGTGTTTAATGGTCCATGCAAGTCCATATCTTGCTTGTATTTTTAATAAATAATGTTTCCTAAAAAAAATTTTATCAGATTTTCTCTGCCTGTTATTTTTACAGTTTACCTGCATTTTTGTTTGCATGATTGGTTGGTTTTATTAATTAGAATTAGGGTAGAATCAAGGCAGTTTTGAAAGACAAAGGTAACTCTGAATGTAGAGGGTTGTACAGCATCTCTTTTCATATCTAGAAAGTACCTGCTGCCTAGAAATGGGTTAGAGATGCTGGTAAATCGCTTTCACAATAGTTGTGTTGTTAGTAGTTGAAAGCTGAGTAAAATCTTTTGTCTGTGGTGGCTTTACTCCAATTAATTGAGTGCAGGATTACACATACAGCCTTTATTCATGTCAAAATACATTATGCTTTGATTCAAATGGAGACTAATTCTCCATAAAAGACTTTGATCTTGACATGAGATAAATTATTTTTTTCACTGTAAAATAAATTCCATTCTAAAGCACTATGAAACCTAAAACAAGCAAACAAACAAAAATTCCAATTTATTTTCCTATTGCTATGACTAAGCAATAATAGCTAGGGTTGTGTTTTGTCTGTATCATAACCTTCTAATCATCACATCATGCTTAACCATAGGCTAGTCCCCATGCACAAAACTTGGCAATGAGAAGTGGTTGTTACATCAATGACATTACCAGTAAATCAATAGCTAAGTACTTACATATAAACCATAAAGCATTTTGTCCATGGCACAAAAGAAATGCAACATAAAGTTTTTTATTTCTAAAGAAATAGCTTTGGCTCTTCAGGAGTGAGTCCTGAGAAAATATTCTGTGCACAGTGGTTATTGAATTTGACTATATTTGATACTTAAGGTTGGTTCGCCCTCTGAAACAGTTCCCAAGCTAGTCATATAAAAATATTTCCTCTTTTATAATTAATTATCATAGCAGTAAAGAACACTGTTTACTTACATCTTCTGGATTAGCTATTACATCATATCTTCTTTCCTAAATGCTTCTAAATACTTCAGTGGTTCTTTCTCAAGTTATATTAGAAAGAAGAATATATTAGAAAAACATATATTAGATATATCTAAAGATATATTTCTAAATTCACATATAAGCAACTGCATTTCAGGAGTGCTTTTTATACAAAGGGTCACCATACCTTAAAGAGTTACTTGGTAAGGAATAGCCAAGGAATTTTTTTTTTCCTTTTTTAATGTTCATGCTAATTTTAGTTTAACAAGAGCATAACATAATAAGTGTGATGATGGCACATTTTTCTGTGTGACAAATTTATTCTGTTTGCATCCATCACCTGCTGACTCTCCCATCTCATTTATGGTGCTATTATTGGCAATAGGATTTTATGTTCCTGATCTCAGTGTCATTTTTTAATCAGATTTGCTCTTTATGAACCACTCCATACTTGTAGTTAAGATTTTACTGCCCCATTTCCAAAACTTAAAATATATATTATCTTGGGTCTCCTAGTAAGGAGCTGAATGTTTTCAGATTCAGGTAGCAATCTAAACCTAAACTTACATTTCTGTGGTGTCTCCTGTGCAGATTTCTCTTGAAGGACAATCAGTGGTCACTGAGACTCTGAAAACAGGATTTCTCTTATATTCAAGGAGCTGAAAAAGGGATTACTAACATGTATAAAAATACTTTAAACTGTATTTTAAAGTATATTTTTTTTGTTTCTAATCATTAAAGAGACTTTTAAATTTTTTGTTACTTACGTGTGAAAACTGAACTTAGTAGTGAATTATTTGTGGGTTTTTTGGTAAAAAAAGAAAAATAATATATTTTAAAATTTTATCCTCTGTTTCTCAGGAAGACATAAAAAAAGATAAAACTTTATTGTTTTAAATTTCTTGATTGAATTTCAGTATTACACTACTTATATAAAATGGTGAAAATCAAAATATTCTGAGATGAGAGACACTAGATGATTAGTGTATAGTATAAATCCACAATACAAACACCATGTTGGAATATCAGAAGAAAGAATACTTGCAATGTGGTCTAAGTAATCCACAGATTTATTTCTTCATATAGGATCTAGAAAGGAATAACTTCTCTCCAAATCAACATATAGGACTTTAATTTTTAATCAGCTTTAACTTCAATTAATACCTGAACAAAAGGTATTAGCTGGTAGGGTCTGTAATTTAGAGTGGAAGCATACATAGAAGTGTTCATACCACAGTTTTGGTTTGCTTTACTGCCTTTCTTCAATATTTTGTTTTCTCGCTGATCACTTTGCTTCCTATCCCCCAGAACTAGGAAGTCAATGATCACAAGAATCTCTCAGTCTCTATATATAATTAAAAACAAAATTCCAAATTAATTTTATGGTAAAATACACATGCTTAGGTTCTGAATTGTAAAAAACCCTACCAAAATGTTTTTGCAGTTGTTTTATTTGTGTAATATGAAAGAACTTCAAAACTTTTTGAACTAAATTTTCCAAGCCATGAATATTTTAAAATAAACCCAAGTTTGTATATTTTTCATTCTTTTTTCTTTTTTTTATAACATGAATTGACTGAATGATCGATATCTAGTTTGAAGATTATTTTATAGAGCACATATGTACTTAACTGCAAGTGTTATGACTTCCTGAGAGAAAACATAAATCTCAAAATGGAGCAGTACAGAGCCAGTTTCTGAAGGAATATAAACCAGTCTCTACTCTGCCCTTAATATCCCCACTGAGAGCCATTCTTTATACACTGCTTAGCTTGCCTCTTCACTACAGCTACATTATATTTCTGTTTAGTTAGTGCACGATATTTTATTTTCTTAATACAGAAACTAATGAACAGTAGAGGATGATAAACCTGGACACGTGCCAAAGAGAGTCTCAGGAGAAATAAAAGAAGTAAAATACCAATAAAAACCTCAATTAAACATCATAGCGCTGTCCCAGTCTACATTCCTATTCCCAGAGCAACAAGTCCAAACTCAGAATGCATACATAGACTGGTTCAAGCACTGTGTCTGTTTTATAACCAGATGTAAAGGGTCATTCAACCTCAAATGATCCTCTATTTGTTTTTTAAAAATATCACCAAGGTATTATTTCTAGGACTCTTGCTTCAATGACAGAAAAGTTAGTTTCTTTTTTGAAGTGGCTTCTACACAATCCCATCAACGCAACCCATGACTGAAAGTGCATAGCTACATCCATGATTAGTATGTCTGGAGGCACAACTTACCTAAGGATGTACAGAAGTTAATTAATCATTGAAACTGTAGACAAATCTTGAGTTTCCTCAGTGGCAAATGTGGGTTTTAATTAGTATTTTATTGCATTGCTTGTAAAGGGATAAAGAGAATGAAAATACTAAATAATGCAAATTTAATATACTATAGAGTATATATGGTATTGCTATAGTTCAGAGAAGACTATTAACAGTTCATGAATTTTTAAATATTTTTTCTGTGTTTGTTAAGCTGCCACTTAGAAAGTATGATGGATTAGCTCCATAAATTCAACTGATCTTGATAGGAGTTCAAACTCCCTTCCTGAATTTTGAAACCTACATAAGACAATAATCATAGAATTCATATCATATTATCATTCTATGTAGCATCTCAAATGTACTTCTGAATGTGTCCTTCTTCTTTCACAATTGATAGCTCCAAAGGAGGGATGTCACAATTCCCAAACAGAAATATACATAAATATATTTATTTTTTTCCCAAAAGATACAGAAGTTCTTGTAACAAATGGTATTAATAAGCTCTGCAACTCTTGCATCACTTACAAGCTGTGGTAAAGTCTAGACCTCTTTGATGGAATTTGAAATCATCATCAGGCAGAACGTTATGACATCTTCTGAAAAACAATCCTGTGATTTCCATGAGAGCAGAGGCAGAAAATACTTAATGTCATCCTTATGTGGATGTCACTGAAATACAGAAAGATGCAGTAGTGGTGGAGTGGCAATAGGCAATTAGAAATAATCCATATAATAAAAAAATAATTTATTGGAAACAAAATTTTGTATGTTGCAACTGAAGTGTTACAGCTAACAGATGGCTATGACAAAGATTTAAGCTGCTGCCTTTTAGATGAGCTAGAGACCAGAAATGCCAAGATACGAAATGTGTGATAATCTCCCCCTGAAGTAACAAATCTATTTACCAGTCTTTCCAAGTTGTTCTCATCAAGCAAGGATGTCAACCTGGAAATATTTCTTAGGTAATAGGAAATATTCCATTAACAGATGAAAAAAAATTTTTCATTGGCAAAGAAGAGCACAGTATAGGTAGACCTAGTCAGACAGCAAATGTTTGAAGGAGAAAGCAAACAAACGCTAATTTAATTTCAGATGATTTTTGTGTAATTGTTAAACTTTCAGTCAGTGTCATATAAATAATTGGAGTCTATCTAAATACCTTTGGACACATCATAGACAAATAATCATAATGATTTAGGAATTTAACAATAAATGTCATCTGTACAGTCACATAAAGCAGAGAATACCATTTAAAAAATTCATAGGCTGCACTGCAGCAGGAAGGACTGTTTCTTTCTATAATTTCTCATTCCTCTTCCATTAATATACTCTAATATCTAGGTCAAACTTTGTGGAAAGATTATCTTCTCTTTTAAGGTACATAAAATTGTGAACTATAAAAAAGGAATCTAAAATGGCTACAATTTCAAGACACCTTAAATATTCTATTTATTTTAAGTAATTAAAAAAATATACACAACTCTTCCTCTTCTCCTGAGCATCAGTCATTAAATAAGCTTTAAGCCCATTATCATTTTACACTGTTCTACATCTGTTCGGATTTTCCTTTTAATGCTCAGATATATTAAGATATACATTCAGTATTTCAGGAACAAGCCCACTTTGACTGGAGTTACATCAGGATGCTCAGCTGTGGCAGTACTTGGACACCAAGGCTACACATTAATGCTTAGAAATGTAACATAGGAAAATGTCAGAAAAAGTGTTTTAACTAATATTTATGGAGATTTTTAGAATGGTGATATATTATTTCCTTCACTTTTACATGTATTCCTACTGTTTTGGGGCTTTTTCTCCTAATAATCTGCTTAACCAGTCTATTGCAAAAGACCATTATTTTGCCATCATTTTCAGGTTAGGATCTTTTCCATTTGAGTTCATTTAAGTCTTTTGAGAATTGTATGGGACACAGATATTTTAAGATTTATGCTGATGTGAGAGTGAAAAACCACATAGAAAATATTCCTATGATGCCAGTGCTGAATTGAATACAGCACTTTTTTTGTGTTTCTACTCTACAGGTCATAGATACAAATTAATATTCTGAATCTAAAAGATCTTAAATGTTTTGAGTACCAACATCCTATATGAAGCTAATGGTATATGTCACACAGACACACCAAGAATTAAATTGATAGCTGGAATTTGTCTGGTTTCATTTGTTTGAAAACTCATTTTCAGTATGTGGTACCTAGCAATCTGCCTGATTCCATTCCTACTCATTACACATGGTTTATTTTCTAATGGTGTCTATTCAATCAGAATCTGTATCTCTGAAATGCTTTACATTCCTCAAGACAAATGAGATTTAGTGTCTGTAAAATATATTTCTTTACTCACTTAGTCAAAGCTGTCTCTGTTTAGCTGGATACAATTTTGTGAAGGTTTCTTTCCTACCTCTCTTTCTGTCACAGCCTCTTCCCTTAAGCAGTGAGAGTCCATCAGCCTAATTCTTTTCTACAACATAGCTCTGCTTTCCATTATTGTACGTGTTCTTAGTAATTTTCTTTTTACAGTGTAGCATGCTCAAGATCTTCCTGCTGCTTGTTAAGTGAGAAATACATTTGTGTAATAACTGAGGTCAACTTAAGGAGGTAGAAAATAAATAAATAAATAAATAAATAAATAAATAAATAAATAAATAACATTTATCTTATGTTTGACTAGTATCAGAACTAATGACTCAGTGCAGTTCATCTTTAAATCCATTTTGGTTATTACGAGTTATGCAGTGCAGTAGAAGTACCAACCATCTTTCTAAGGTACATCTAAATACATACAAATATTATTTTTGTTAGTAGAGGATCCTAACAGTTTTATTTTTATCCATTACTATCCAATTTTTATATTTATTTCTAAGGGAATTAAAATGATTTTTTTTCTTAGCTAAAAAAAAGAAAAAAAAAAGAGAAAAAATAGGTGCACTTTTTGTTCAAGACCCAGTTGCGATGCTCAGTGCCAAATTAATCGAGAGCAATGTCTAAAAGAGAGTACATGCACGTACATTTTTTCACATACACTTCCATTGATCAGCTTGTAAGGAAGATGATGAACCTGCCACTTTTTGTGTTGATCACAGAATTGCATTTATAATGGAAGGTCTCTCTGGAGATCATCTAGTTTGACCTTATGCTCAAAGTAGTGCTGATTTGAAAGTAAGATCAGATTGCTCATGGTCATATCCATTTGAGTTTTGAAAATCTCTAAGATGAAGGTTCTCCAGCCTCTTTGGACAATCTGCATCACCATCACTCTGCAGTGCTTTTTCCTTCAATCTGGATTTCCCTTACTGCAGCCTGTTGCTGCTTTCCCTTGCCCTTTTGCCATGCACTTGAGTGTCTGGTTCCAGCTTTTTGGACCATTGTAATTAGTTTGTCCTCCTTTAATTATTCTTGCAGGCTAAAAAAATCAGCTCCTTCAGCTTCCCACATTACATGTGATCCAGATTCCTGACAAACTTAATAGCACTCCACTGGACTGCAGTATGTTTATGTGTTTTCTACTGGGAGCCACAAAACTGGACAGTGCTTCAGCTTTGACCTCATGAATGCTGAGTAGAAGGAAATAAGCATTTCACTTCAGCTGTTGTTTATGCTCTTGTTAACACAGCCCAGTAGGCAATTATCTTAAGCATGCATTGCTGACTTTTTCAGTTTCTAGTCTACCAGGCCTCATAGGTCCTTTTCTGGAAGAGCTGTTTTCTTAGCCAGTCTGCAGCCTGCATTAGTGCAGAGAGCTGTTCTGTCTCAGATGAAAGATTTTCACGTGTGCTAAATCCACGTGGAACCTGTAGATTCATTCCTCCATCTTACTGAGGTTGTTCTACACGACAACCTTGACCTTCCACATATTAATGATTCACCTCTACTGGTTGGGCTAAGTGGGCATTCTGACCCATGAACCAAATGCTCAAAGCAGAAGTGAATACATATAGTAAAATTCTCTTTTTTCCCCCCTAGGTTTTAAAGAAAAGAATCTTCATCTATTATTGCTAGATAGCTTTTCCTACATTTCCAGCACTTCAAGTGCACACCCTGTAATCACTGTTGAAGTCCTGGACAGATATATACCTATCAACTCTTTGGTTTGAGAAGACTTCCTGAATCCTAAAAGATAATCCTGCTAATAAAACAACTGTACTTTATCTGAGCAGAAGTGCTCCTTGCAACGCTGCCAGAGACAATGCCCAGTGAGGGAACATCTGTCATACTGAGCGTGTAACATCCAAGTGACCACAAGACAATCTCTTCATCTATTATTTTTTGGCACAGCAGCTTAATTCTCTTAGCAAGAAAAAGTAACCAGCAAACATTCCCTTAGCATTTTGGATCAGATTCTATCTTGCCTATGCCTTTGTAGCTACTATTTTCTCAGCATAATATTGCCCTAAGTAGTTGGTCTTGGGAGTGTGCTGGCCATATTCATTCTTGCTTAGTACTATATCTTATGGAAAGGTATATTAAAAGTGTTTTTCCTAGTTTAAAAAATATTTTCAATAAAGTTAACAAATATGCTGAATTATTTCAGAACCATAGGACTACCCTCAACATTCTGAAATTAAATATAGCTGACCTAGAGCTTATGAATCAGGATTAAAATGAGGGCAGGGGCAGAGGCAGAGAACATTGTCGTGGAAGTCTGCTACTGGCCATCTGACCAGGAAGACCATGTGGATGAGGCCGTCTATAAACAGATCAGAGTAGCCTCGTGTTCACAAGCCCTGGTCCTCATAAGGGACTTCAAGCACACTGGTATCTTTGAATGGACAACAGAGCAGGGCGTAAGCACTTCGGGAGGTTTCTGGAATGCTGTAATGAAAACTTTTTTTCCTGGGTGATAGAGAAGCCAACAAGGAGAGGTGGTATGCCAGAACTGGCTCTCACCAGCATGGAGAGACTGGCTTTGGCTGTGGTCACCATGAAATGGTGGTGCTCAAGAGCCTTATGGCAGTGAGGAGAACACATGGGAAGCTTACTGTGGATTTCAGGAGAGCAGAATTTGGGCTCTCTTGTTTGGTAGTATACCATGAGATAGAGTCCTAGAGGGAACAGGGACCCTAGAAAACTGGTTAGTATTCAAGAATCACCTCCTAGGAACTCATGAGTGATGCATCCCATCAAAGAGAAGTTGGGCAAAAATGCCAAGATGGCTGCACGGATGAACACACAGCTCCTGGCAAAACATAGCACAAAAAGGAAGCCTACAGAGACAAGCAGGCTTAAGCTAGTAAGCTAAGCCAGTACAAACAGCCTGAAGGAATACAGAGAGATTTTCCAAGTAGACAGGAAAGCTAAAACCATGGGGGAATTAAACCTGGCCATGGACATCAAGACGAACAAGAAAAGCTTCTATAGGTGTCAGTGTTAAAAGGGAGACTGTAGGACATGTAGGCCCTCTCAGGAAAGAAATGAGAATCATGGTTACCCACGGTATGGAGAAGGCTCAGGTACCCAGTTACTTTTTTGCTTCACTCTTCACTGGCAATTGCTCCAGCCACACCCCCTGAGTCACAGAAGGCAAAGGAAAGAACTGGGAGAACGAAGAAACACTCACTACAAGAGAAAATCAGAGGCCATGAGCCTGAAAGTGTACAAGCTCATGGGATCTGACAAGCTGCATCTGTGGGCTTTGAAGGCAGAAGAACCAGCCAACTTCTGAAGCATGCAGCTTTTACAACTATCATTCCCTCTCTGAAACTCATAACAATTTTTTAAATTAGTGATTACTATTACATCTGTATTTTCAGTAAGTATTTTAGCATATTTTTAATTAGAAAATGAAATAATATTTTGAATATAATGTTATTATTATTTTTTCAAATGCTCTATATGTTAAAGTGTTTTATAATTTTAATTCTAGAATGCTAGAATTATAAATAAATGTGAGTGATCCTATTTATCCAAACCATGGGCAGAGTTTTCTATACATGAAAGTATTAAGTTATTATTGTCCTAATCTAAGAGCAATATATTAAAATCTTCCTATTTTACGCTTTATTTTTGTTAGTGAGTTTAGAAAGTTCAGCACAACCCATTAAATCAAAGGGGAAAGTGATTTTTAAACAAAGATGTTAAAAAACTCTATCACACAGATATTATGAATTATCTAAGCATTTTGGGGCAAAACCACTGCATCTGATGGAAAAGGGAGCAAGTCAAAAAGTCAAACCAGGCAGACATAGGCAGTTAAGCTTAATTTAACACCATATGTGAACTGAGAAATACTGACATGTCATGAAAAGAAATGCCTGAGGAAGTCTCTTTGAATAGAAGTCACTTTACTTCCCAGTAGTGACTCATCCACTAGAGTTTCATAAGGTTTTAACTTCATTATCTCCACAGTGAAGGATTTTAAAAAAGATTGTTGGTCTTAATATACTAGGTACTTAGTATAGTAGGATGTCTAATTTATGAAGACTCTCGATTCTGAATTCTTCAGTGCATGACTCATCTCCCACCATAAAACGAACTCCAGTGAAATCCTCATCCTGCTTTTTGTGTAGGTAAAGTGAAATCAAAATTTATTTTTTTCAAAATATGACTGAATTGTCATACTCTATTGAAAGTTTTCTATGCTTACTATTCTTTGCAACTCCCACATGAAAATGGGCAGAAATCGTCAGAAAGACACCTTACAAGAACATCTTGACTACTTACAGGCATGTGTAGTATTAGCTGTTTCTTATGCCTCCCTTAAAATTCTTTGGAGGAAGACAGAGGTATGTAGCTGAGATACTTATGCTGTGATCATTTCTGATTTGTGCATTTACTTTAATTCTCCTAATGTCCAAGGTCCCGACTTTTAAATATTTGTTTTAAAGTTTTGCTATTATCAAGAGAGGAAAATATCAGAACAAAACATGCAAATTACCAACGTCTCCTCTTTATTTTCACCCATTCTTGTCAAGCCTGATGCCTCTGCAAAATTACTAAAAAACAACTTACTTCCAGAAAATATTCTGTGCAGCTTCACCTCTACAATGCTATTTCCTGCAGAATTTCCTGATGGCTATTCTGCTTTTAATATATTATTTTTTTGATCTTCTGCAAAGTGAAGAACTCTGGATCTTTGGTGCAGTTCAAGCCATATTATCTCAATTAAGAAACAATTTTTCTTGAAGATTTTTTTTTAACATATATATTTATGTATTTCATATATATTATTTGTATATCTGTAGTGGTTTCAGTTCTAAACCGGGCGGAAACACCAATTCGTGTAGTGGTTTAGGTTCACTAATTTGAAATTTCCCAGCTAATGTATCAAATAGTGTAGTAGTTTTTGTGCTGGCCAATCACAGGTGCACTCACTAGGGTGTACTTACTCATTTCTTGCTGTGAAAGGGATTAGGAAAAAGGCAAAACAGGCTCAAAACTTAAAAGGGTATAAAGAGAGGTTTTATTGACAGTAACTAAAGGAAAAAAAAAAAAAGAGAAAAACAAACAAAAAAACAGAACCCTTCAAAACCTTTCCCTCCC
>VZSE01004120.1:936718-982361 GCA_013398275.1 Promerops cafer | reverse complement strand
CAATCCTCAAAGCTAATTACTGATGGGTTGTTTTTGTCAGACACGGAGGAAGCTGCCAAGAGCTTCCCCTGCACTACTTCCAAAAGTACCCCCCTGGGCAAAAGCCACCACAATATTTTATATATTTATATAGTTATATTTTTATTTTCATATTTGTCTGTAGTCTGGTATTTAAATTCTAGTTTCTAGATTACTGGTTTTTGCTTTACAGAAGTCAGGTAACCATATGATTAAATACATATCCTATTTCTGTGTGAGCTACAGTAAAGGACTTTGCTTGACAATGCTTAACCAAAGAAAGGGACATACAACTAGAATGTTCAAAGATATGCCGGAGAGTAAAAAATGAATTATCTACCTTAAAAGAAAAATATTTTCAACATAAAAACCTCGGAGAAATCAATGAAAATATCCTCATAAAATAATGTTTTCATTAAGCATTATGAATATCATGTAACTCTTTCTATAGTGTTGCTTTAAAATGAAAATGTGGAGTACTTTAGGGGACTGAACATTTGCATTCAGCATGTCAACTATTGTTGACTATTATTACACCAGACTTCTGATAAGAAAAAAATATAAATCTGATTTTTATTAAGTTAAAATTTCGAGGAATAAACACTATTATAGTGGTTTTTTTGTACGTTTTGTCCTTTTTTTACTCATTCCTTCATTACTAAAATAATCCTTACCACATCCTGAAATACACGTTTCTCTTTCCAACCACTTCTGACTATTTGTAAAACATCCTCTATTTGTTTGTTTCCTCACATATATAGCCAAACTTTATTTATTTTTTAGTCCTTCACATATTCAACACCAGTTTTGCAGAAGATTCTACACAAAACTAAAATAACCCCCCCAAACTTTATCATTTTTACATGCTAAATTTAAATGTATTCTTTCCTATTATATTTTTAGAGGATGGCAAATTATCAGTAAAGAAATAAAGCTTGTAGAGAAAAAAACAGGCAGGATGTTTCAGGTCTTAGTGTTCTAGAACTACCACTAATCACATACTAGCAAAAATATCCAGCAGTCGGTACTAGAGAAAATATATCTGAGCAATGGATAATGATTTTTATTTATCTACTCATATTCTACTACATTTGTAGAAAACTAATTTCTGTTACCTGTTTTCTTCAATTTGCTGCAAACCTCAAAATATTAGACAATAAATTTTAACCAACAAATGCCTGTTTCAGCTTCTGCATCATGTAGAATGTGTATACAGAGAAAAGGAATGTAACAGAGATTGTTTAAAGACCAATATAAGAAAGGCATTGGTTTTTTTTCTTCTTTTTTGTGTTGGTTTAATTTTTGCAAAACTGGAGGTTCACTAGGAAAAATTAAAGTAACTTTGTTAAAAAAAATGTTTCTTCTTTTTTTATCAGACTGCATTACAGCATATAGGCTGTATACCCAGTAATAGTGCAAAACAAATGCTTGCTATTGAAGTGCCAGTGACAGAACAGAATTCTTCTCAGATTAATGGAAACTGACATATCAGCTTTCTTTCTTTGACTGATTTTTAGGCATTGGAATGTAGTAGGTATAATTTTCTTTTTCACCCAGTACCTGAAATCGTGCTACACATGAGAATATAAGTAAAGTATTAGATACTGGCCCAACATCTTTAACATGTAAACTAAATAAAAAAAAAGCAGAAACAGGTAGTGTTCAAAAAGGAATTTTCAGTCTTAGATGAGATTACTGATTAAGTTGCTAAAGATTAGTCTTGGGATGAACCTTGGTTAATAAATTCATTAGTTATAATGAGATAATAGACAATAACAATGAAAGCTGATAATGAAAAGATTAAGTGCTATTATTAATACAGAACATCAAGAAATAACGGTATGACATGGAGAACTAAAATAATAATAATTACCTGAAATTCAATTATAAATAAATTAAATATAAATTCAAAAAACAGAAACCATCCTCAGGATTAATAACAATAATTTTTGCCGTGATGTGTAACTCACCTGCTGGAAACAGAAGATGAAGGGAAAATATAAGATTATTGTCTGATCACAGTTTCATTTTGCAGATCTTGCAGGATGCACCTGTTTGGCAGAAAAGTGCAGTTCTATGGTGTAGGAGCTAAGTTTCAGAGTGGGGTTCCAGGATAGACAGGAAAAGATTTACATAATATTTTCAAAGTTTTGGAGACCTTTTCTGCTATGTTTCTTTGGAACAATATGCACAATTATTATTTAATTTCCTAGGAAAATGAAGTTTTTAAGAACAGAAGTGATAAGGAACTATGAAAAATTGTCAGACATTCTGCAAAAACTTTCCAGTACAAGGATGCATTAATAAATGACTGACTATCTACTGGCTAACTAAATAAATAATTCCTCTTTAGTTTAAGTACTTTATGAAAATAATATTATGTGATAATGATATAAAAGGATGAAAGAGCCAAGCCAAATAACCTAGAATATATTCCACTTCTGTAGTCCTGTGCCCATAAATTTCATTAGGTTTTTTTGAACACCATTTTTACTGTCTTCAACTCTACCTGCATAAAAACAAACAAATAAAAAACCAAAAAGGTATGCTGTGATCCTTTAAAAGCATTTTGAAAAAATCACAGTGAACATATGAAATATTGTTTTTGCAGCTTCCAAGATAACCCTGTTGACATCATGTTAAATGACATCTATTAAACATACAATAATTTTTATGATGTATTTGTATCTTTTCTATAATGTATGCATAAATAAATATACATGCACATATTAAATATATACACACACAAATAATGATATATCAATACAGGTACAACTATAGATGATTTTAACTTATCGCGCTGTTTCAAACAGCCTGATGGAAAGCTTTTTCAAAGCAGCAAGGAATACTTATTCATTATGCAGTTTCAGTGGAAAAAAAATGTGTCCATGTGCTTCTCCAAATTCTATTCATAATCCTGTTCATAAAGAAAAATTTTCTTTAATTAGCTTCTCTTACTGTTAGATTTCTACTAAAAGAACTGTCCCATAAGAGTAAAAAATGATGTTTCACCACTGACTTCAATTGGAGGCAGGAGTCTACATACTTTATTCAGGTACAATCTAGGTGTTTTACCATCTGCTACATAGATTGTTCATAATGGATTGTGTTCAGGAGGCCTTCCACGTCTTCAAATATTTTAATGTTGCAATTTCAGCAATATAGAGAAAAAAGAACATTCTTTTCTTCTGCAGAGAGCAGAAGAAATACATTCTTGTAGGAAAACATATCAAGATCAAATCTGTGCCATGTTCCCTGGTGTTCTTGTAGTTGATGATCTGTTAGTATTTTCATGTATCATATTAATTTTATTTTCAGATATTTATAAAACAGGTAAAAAAATTTTACTACAGGCTGAAATTTAAAAAAAACAACCAAAGGGGTTCAGGAAAAGGTTCAGGAAAAATCCTCAATGAAGCAATTTAGATATAATACTATTAAAAAAGATTACTCAGAAAATTTTGCCGGAACATAACCCTCCTCATGCATCTGATACATAAAAAAAAATGGAATATACAACTCCCTACATCTTTTCACTGCTTTTTTTTAAGCCCATTTATCGGTATGTAATCTTTAGTTAAATCTATCAGATCATAATGCAAGAACCATTACCTTTAATAAAGAAAGTCATTACAAATTGTAAGTATGGAGTAGTCCACCAACACAAAAGATGTACTATTAAAAATACGTGCAGATAATTAAAACTGCATCCTAAAGGAAACTAGATGCCTAGAAGGACATGCAAAATTTATGTAATTTAAAAACTATTGGAAACAACAGTTCTGAATTAGAGACTGAGTATAGCAAACTAGAAATCCAAAGAATGGGATTTGCACAATGGAGGAGACTGAGGATTTCCAGAGCTTTCATGATGTCCAGAGGCACCTGAATCACCGTCTTCAGAGTGGATTCTCACAAAGTATGTCAACTCTTGAAGCTGAATGCACAATCCAGGTTTCCCTTTCCCATGAAAAATCCAATATAAGCTCTCTAAAGCTCTTTAATTCCTTCAAAGAAAAATAACCTAACATCATGATTTTTTTAAAAATAAAAACTAGAAAAACTTCTCAGAGGAGATTAAAAATGATTCACTGCAAAATGTCCACACAAAAATAAGTGCTGCTGTCACAGTTTATAGGGGTATATCCGGTTCTTTTTAATTCCCAGGGATGACTGCTGTTCCTGCTGTATTGTATATAATTAATACTACCACTACTAAAATATCATTCCATTTTCTTTTCCACACAGGTCAATTTGTTGAAGTGCACTCTAGATTGGAAAAAAAGAAAAAAAAGACACAGTGTGAGGGACCCAGAATCACTTAGACAGGGGCTGCTAAGGTTCAGCACCCAGAATGAGAATTCTTGGGTGCTCCATTAGATACTCAAACATTTTAAACCACCAGGTAGGTTTTGTTGAGCAAAACTTTTGCGGCAGAAGCCAACTATCTTTGCAATTAATTCTCAATAAAATTAATATCTTTGAAGTTCTGAATTACAAAGCCATCCATCAAGTCAAACAGCAGAAGTTCTGAACAATTTTGAAGGTATTAAAAGGACAAAATGACAGTTAGACATTTGTATGGAATTAGCCGTAGCATTTCCCATCAATAACAGAATTAAACAACACAGGCAAAATCCCTCTTTTCCATTTTTAGCAGTACTTGTCACATTAAGATGAAGATTTCATATGAAGTCTGTGAATTAAAACAGTCCAGAAGACAGGAACAGGAGGGAGAAGACTGCAGTGAACTGCAAAATGCCCCTGCAGGAAGAACACAGCACTGGAGCTTCAGAGCAACAAGATGACGTGAAAAGAGAAAGACTATAAAATGTGATGGGCAGGGCTCTCTGTAGGCACTCTTGGTTGCCAAGGAAGCCTGCAATGTTCAGAGTTCCCTTGGGAACATTTTAGTCACTCATTTAACATAAGCTGTGGATTCTGTGATGAGTAACTGTCAAAGCTGTGCTGTCAGGGGGTTTGTTCTCTCACCTATAATATCATACCTCCTGCCTCTGTCAGTAGTCTGGCCTCCACAATATAGTAAAACAGTAAATGGAAGAAAATACTTCTATTTTAAAGAATACATTATTTTATAGCCTGTTAGTGATTTCCAGTACTGATCATTGGTAAATTGAAATAATGTATACTCCTGAAGGTATTATTTTTAAAATAATTTACTTATTCATCAGTGAGTAGTTAATGCATCAAAAATAAACAGATTACAAATATTTTTGTGTCATTTACAGTAGGACATAATAAAACACCTATGAAATAAAAATAGAATTATCTAAAATACCTGTAACAGGAATTAGATTTTGTATAACAATATATGAATTCATTTTATTGAGATAAATTTAAAAAAAAAAAAACAACACAATTCAAAACTGAGATAGGAAATAACTGATGTAACCTGAAACTTTTGGTTTTCAAAATGATGAGCAGTTGAATTAACTTGTAGGTTAAAATTTTTTTTATTTCCTCACCTTTTTTTCTCTAAATCTAAATTTAGAGAAAATAGAGAAATTTTCTCTAAATAACTTTTAACAATAACACAATTTTGCAAAACACATAGAAGTACTGAAGGATCTTAGAGCTATCAATCCCAAAGCATTTGGGGGAACAAAATACTATTAACAATTTATATAAAGAAACAATTTCAATTTTTTTACATCAAAAAGTATTTCTGCAGGTAGATATAGTTATAAATCACATTAATAAAAGTTAAGTGTCTCACAACAAGGTTCCTGTGCAATTATTTAGCCTCCCAAGTGTTACGAAGTACTAAACCAGTAAATATAATTTTATTAAAGAATTAGAAGAGACCTCTAGGGACGACCCCAAAAAACCATGTGGTCAATGCTCTTCACTAAAGCGAAATTGCTTACATTCAGAATCAAATTTGAGAGCATCCAATTAATCTTCCCTTAAAGTCCGATTTAAGAATATTTCTCTGCAATGTCATGTAGCCTACTGCATGCTGCACTCTGGACCGACATTACAATTAGACTATTTCCTCTTACTATCAAACTGAAATACATTTTTTTCATTTAGCAAGGTGGTATCTCTTTCTGCAAAGACATCTCCTTTGTGAGGACAACCTACATTACAACAACAAGGCCAAGTGTAAGACCCAAGACCTGGGCCGGGGCAACCCCTGGTGTCAACACAAGCTGGGGAATGAACAGACTGAAAATGAAGGACTTGAGGGTGCTGGTGGAGGAGAGGCTGCACATGAGCTGGCGATGTGGTGTTGCAGCCCAGAAAGCCAATTGTGTCCCAGGCTGCATCAGAACAAATGTGACCTGCAGTCCAAGGGAAGTGATTCTGCCTCTCTACTCCTCTCAGATGAGACCTCACCCGCAGTACTGCGCCCAGCTCTGGGGCGCCAAGCACAGGAAGGACATCAATCTTTGGAGCAAGTCCAGAGGAAGGTCACCAAATGATTAGAGACAGGGAGAGACCATGTTTCCTATGAGATCAGGCTAAGAAAGCTGAGGTTTTTGAACCTGGAGAGGTGGAAGATCCAGGTTGACCTATTTGAAGCTTTCTAGTACCTAAAGGAAGCCTGCAAGAAATCTGGAGTGGGACTGCTTACAAGGGCGTGCAGGAATTGGACAAGAGGGAATGGCTTTAAACTGAGTAGCTTGAGATGTTATATTAGAAATTCTTTACTCTGTGGTTGCTAAGACACTGAAACAGCCCAGAGAAACTGGATGACTCATCACAGGAGGTGTTCAAGGCCAGGTTGGATGGGGCTTTGAGAAACTTAGTCTAACGGAAGATGTCCTGGATCTTGGCAGGGGGGTTGGAAGCAGATGATCTTTAAGGTCCCGTCCAGGCCAAACTGTTCTATGATTCTATGATTTAGGAAGGTTATTCTTATGGTCCCATTTTTATCTCAATTTGTACATCCTCCTTTCTTCCAGTCAGTCTCAGGCATGAGAGGGCATGTCCCATTTGCTTATTTAGAACACATGTGATATGCCCAACATAAATAATAATTCCATTTTGTACAGTGCCAGTGACCAAATGCAAACAGAAATGTTAACCTCCACATGTGACACAAAATATTTTTCAAGTCTAAGTGAATCTTGGAATGTAACTGCCTTTTTTTGCCTCAGCAATACATAAAATCTTGTCTAATTTGTGCCCCCACTGCAGTTGTACATTATTTTCAGTGGCATTATTGCTTAGACAATTTCATTTCATATTTGTACGCATTTTATTTATGCTTAACTGTGACATTTATACTTTGTTTTTATTGATGATTTCAGGTCAGTTTTCCATTTTCTCCAAATCACACTGAATTCTGATCCTCCAAAGCACCCATAACCCCTCCTATCTAACACCATCTGTACACATTATTAAATATCAACATCTAAACCATGAATTAAAATATTAAATAAAATCAGTCATAGAAAAAGAGCCTCACTTGAAATTCTTCCAACAGACAGTGAATCAATAATACTAAATACTAAATGTAGGTTTTTGTCCAACTGTATTTTGTGCCAATAAAATGTGAACCATACTTTGTGAAGTTGCTCATAAGAGTGTGTTATATAGGCCCCAAATCTTACTATGGCCTTGGTAAATATTGTAGTCTTTCCCTTTATTCACTGCACTATTAGATAACAGAAAAGAAACTGGATTTATATAAACTGTTAATGATCAATGCAAGGTGCTTTTTACAATTTCTATTTTATTAATATTATTAATTAATTTATTAATAATTAAATACTGCTCTGCTTCACAGACAGAAAACACTATTTTTTTTTTCTTTTTGTCATCTCTTGTATTTATTTTTGTCTCCTTCCAATTTTAAGTGAGAATGAAAGACTCAGGCATGAATAGAAGTTCAGATTACTTCAACATTTTTAAACTTGTGTGGGTTCCTTTAGTTCCTCAGTTCATCAAACACTGAAGACTTGAACTAAAGTATTCCTCAGTGTCTTCTTTCCATATTCTGGTCTACAGTGATATTTCTGTGCTAAGATTAGTGTTGTAATGTGTTTGGACACAATTGAATTCATAAAGACTGAGGCAAATTCTACTTAAACCTCCTTTGTTTAAATCATAATTTGTTCTGTTTCCCATAAGTAATTAACCTATATATTTTACTTTGTTCTATAGTACATTCATAAAAGATTCTTTTTATCTTTTCCTTTCATTACAAAGAACTCATTTTGTCTCTTAGTTTTTCTAATTTTATCCCTTTTTTATAGATGTACATTATATAATGAAGGCTATACACTAAGGAACAATGAGTTATGAAGAGCCACATAGTCTAAATGTAATTAAAACCAAACTATTTAACCAGACTTTCCATTTGAGTAGGATGATAGAAGATGTGTCTGTGAGAACAAAGAATAGATTCAAAGAGAACAGAAAGAAAAAAATATATTTGTAGAAGAATCCACATTCAAGAAAATCTCTGTTATGTACTATAGCAAGTAGCATTCTGAAATCTTATTACTCCTCTGCTGTGAACAAGTATCTGTGAAATTTAGGAGCAAATACCATCAAGTTCATTCTTTTTCTCCTTGTAACTGATGAACATGCCCTACTGCTACATTCTTTTAAAGAACAGATGTCTGTGGCTGATGGAAATCTTCCAAAGAGTAATAACATGTAGTGGTGGTAACTGTTGAATTTCATATGCAGACAGGGTCGTGTTCAGTCCATGCTCCACATATGTGTGAAAAATTGTTACCACAGCACTTATCACTAACCTCTATGTTAGCAAACAGTGCTGGTGTTGGATGTGTTTGCTTCTGCTCAGCACTTTGCTATCCCTGTTCTTTGTTCTTGGAGGGTAAACACACATGGAGCTCACATGTAAAGACATGGAAAGACATATGTGACAATTGTTAAAGGAAATATGACTAGTGATACTGTTATAGTGTATTAGATAACCCTTGAAGGGTCTGCTACATTAACTAAGACTTATCTTCCCCTTCTTTCGCTAGACTTTGAAACAAACAGGTTACATCATAGAAAATAATTCAGAAATTTATTGAAATTAAATTATTGGACAAGAAATTCATTCTTGTATGAAAATGTGGCTTTGTATGTACACCCTTTTATTAACTGCTTGAGATTTATTTTGCATGGTCAATGGAATATCATTATGGCTATAGATACATTAAGCCATCCATATTACAGGCATCAACATATTCTTGAGTGAATGATTCCAAAACAATTCAAAATCAGACTTAATAGGGTGTAAAAATACTCACAGAGAGCTTTCTTTAATCAGCATGAAATCCTGAAAGAGAAAGCAGACCAAACTAATGAAAAAAATCTGTGAAATATGAACACAAACAGAGATCAAATACTGAATTTCCTAATCCAGTGCAGAAAATTTCTACTGGGAGAGATAAGAAAAAAATTAATGTTTAAAATTGAACTCCTTCAGTTCTTTATACTTTATGAAAGGAAATGGGTATATTTTTAACCACTACTTTCAGTGAACCATGAATTTTTAAAATTATTTGTCTTGATGCAGCTTTCTTGGGATAACCTGTTGTTACACACCATTAAAAGAGAACATTGTGTTTCCTTGCATAATGCCCCATGCTGACATAACAGTGAACAATTTATCATTCTGATGAACCTTCACGATCAAGAATTTAGGGAAACCGTGGTTCACTGAAAACCAGGATTTAAAAAATCTTAATTTATTTTGTTAACCTTTGCAGTGCCATGGCTTTGTGGTATTTAATACAGTTTAAACATGCTACACGAATTTCATATATTTCTTCTCAGAAAGTTATTCTTTACTTAAGAATACAACTATTGAAACAGTATAATATATAATTCATGCTTTAACAGTTGTGCGTGCTTGAAGAGGTACTCTGGAAACACCTTTTAGATTATTTAGGTCTAAAAGCTATTCAGTAGAATTAGTATTTTCATGATTGTCACAACATATTGTCATTTCCATTCTGGGACAGTGCAGGGGAATGGTGTTGTCAAACCTGCAAGTATAACACATACTGACTTTCATGACACTCAAAGCCAGCTTGCAACAAATTAAGTTTTAAGCTTTGCAAATGGTGGCTCACAGACTCCTCAACATTCCCAACTCTCTGTGAACAAGTATCTGTGAAATTTAGGAGCAAATACCATCAAGTTCATTCTTTTTCTCCTTGTAACTGATGAACATGCCCTACTGCTACATTCTTTTAAAGAACAGATGTTCTTTAAAGTACTCAGATAGCATTAAAACCTCAATGTCTACCTCGTTGAGTACTGTAAGACCAGCCTCTGCAGTGTACATTTTAAATCTGATAAAAGTGGTAATCTAATTAAAAATTATCAAGAGAAAAGATTGTGGAAGATCTAAACATTATGTTGCTTAATATCTTTCTAGAATTTTTTTTATCCAAACTTATAGCATCTAATTTTCTTAATTCTAGCCTGGAATCTATTAGTCATATTTTTGTCTTGAAAACAATGAATTTGCTAATGCTGATTTTCAGGCAGCCATAAAGTTTTAGAATATGATAATTTCCCTACAAGTTCTTTTTAAAAGGAAAACTCAAGCAAATATGTGTCAGCTGTTAGCATGTAAGAAACTTAAAAATCAAGTTTTTCATCAGTCCAAAAAATCTTGCTAATCAGAAATGTTCACATTGAGAAATATTAAAGATTCAATTAAATACTTAATTTAGGAACTAGCTTCAGTAATGCCAGTTAACCTAACACTTTACTGTATTTAATCTAGGGCTGGAAATAGGGGGGTTTATTATTTTTTTTAAATTTTCTTCCTCCGCATCCTACTGAGAAGCGGGGTGGTAGAAGATTTTGATGTGCATCTGGTGTCCACCCAAAGTCAGTCCACTACACTGGCTCAGACCAGTCCTGATTCAAGTGTATTCTGTTTTATCTATATTATCTGTTCATATTTCATTACAGATTGATGTTCATAACACATTGATGTTCTTACTTGTCTTTTATTTGTAGATACAAAATATACTTTAATATGGTTTTTCAGTCATGATGTTTTGCTAAATGCAATGTTCATGGTTCTGTCGGCCCTGCAATGATTAATTACTTACATTTGCTCTTTTTTTTTTTTTTTTTGGTACAGAATACTTTCAATTTAATAAATGCTTTTATGAGCTGTTCCTCTCCCAGTAGTCTGTCTCCCAGGCATAGTTTTTTCATGTCCCTATCTTACTCTGACTGACATTAGTATTAACATTTTCTCTATTTTTTCCTTATACATTTTCCTTTCTGTAAGTAAAAGCAAATCCATTCTGCTGATTCTCACTTTTTATTTAAATTAGTTATTTAAAATAAATTAATTATTCACTAGTTTTGGGAGTCCCAGGGTCATTTCTGGTTTTGTTCAGTGGCTATTAATATAAAATGCATGAATAGTCGACAGCAAGGCTGAGTCCAGATATTTTATAACAGCAGGTAAGTAGATGCTGAAGAGCTCAGTGATATTTAAAAGTTGGAATAAGAAACTGAAATAGAGAAATTGTTACTGCTTTACACAAAAGAGTGGAATTAAGAAATATATACCCTGTGCAAAATGTTATGAAGCGTCTAATCCTTTAAAGTGTGTAGCTTTTTAATCTAAGTAAAACTGTTATTATCCTACTCTTTTACAAGATTTTTTGCTTTACACTACCCAAGGTTATTGACTCACTAAGTCTGATAAATTACAGATGACAACAATTTGATCTACATTTATCACAGAATCACAGAATAACAGAATGGTTGCAGCTGGAAGTGGCCTCAGGAGATGATCTAATCCAACCCCCCAGTAAAGCAGCTACACCTAGAGCAGATTGTATGGAATCATATCCAGGTTTGTTTTGAATATCTCCAGAGAAGAAGGCTCCACAAACTCTATGGGCCGCCTGTTGCAGTGTTCTGTCACCCTCAATAAAAAGACATTTTCCCTCATATTCATATGGAACTTCTTGTGGGTTTTTTTGTGCCTCTTGCCCCTTGTCCTGCCACTGAGCAGGAGTGCCATGAAAAGTTTGGCCCCACCTTCTTGACGCCTGTCCTCAAGATATTTCTTAGTATTGATAATATCCACTTTCAGTTGTCTCTTCTTCAGGCTAAACAAGAAGCTCTCTCAGTCTTTATTCCTGAGAGGGATGCTACAGTCCCACTAATCACCTTTTCCAGTGGTTCCTTGTCCTTCTCGGAGTGGGGAGTTCACAGATGGACACAGTACTTCAGATGTGGCCTCATTAGGGCAGAGTGGATGGGGAGGATAACCTTCCCCAGCCTGCTGCAAACAGTCACTATTATAACTGTATATTGGCTACATAATAATTATATGCAATATAATTAAAAAAACATACTACATACTAGAATAAGAAATAGCTTGAACCTATAAAATACACAAATGGTCTATATATATACTATCTGGATAATTAGACTCATTACTCATGGAAAGGTAAGTATAGCAATAAAATATCCCTATATTCTGAAATTAAAGAATTTTATTATCATAAAGAGCTGGCAATACACAATAGTATAAAAAGAAAATACTACAGCACTTAACCTGTGGTGGAACCATCCTTGAATAATGGCAAATTTATCCACTATTTATCCATTGATCTATTTAGATTTTTGTCTTGTTTTAGAGAGGAACTTATTATCTCCAATTTAGCTACTCAATTTTTCAGCTAAATTGTATTTCTTTGTGCTGTCTGAACATTGCAATTATGCTATAACTAAAGAAAACTAGAAGATGAAAAGAGAGACTTTTGTCAGAATTTAAAAATTAATGTTTTGCATCAAAATCTATTCATTGAGAATGAAAGGGGAGGGAAATCAGTGTTAAAAAGGAGTTAAACACTGAAAACTCACTTACTAACTTTTCTCCTCAGAACTTCTATTTGCAGATAAATATTTGCCTGACTGTGACATGTATATATCTACTATAGTACTGCCAAGTGGATACTCCATCAATTTTTTTCAACTTCAGTTAAAATCAATATGTAGCTAATCCATATCATGATTCACTTTTAAGTGTGGATTTTGCAAAAAGTGAAATGAATGTAGATAAAGTATTGTTGACACTGTGTAACAGATTTTTAAAAAGAGATACGTATACATTGCACATGTCTCACTTTCACAGGGCCTTGAGCAATCATCCACTGAAGTCAATAATTGAAGTCACTGACTTCAGTAGGACTGGAGCACTCGGATTCTTTTATTGGAGGATTTTATACAGCAAGTCTTGTACATTGGTGTCACAGCACACAGGATAACATACATGAACAGTAATTTCAGTGCCTCTGGAAACTTCTGCATAGGATGTGGCTTTGTATCAGGGCAGAGTCTTGGCCCAAGCCAGTACAAGTCCTGTGACAGAACACATAATTCTTAATGTATCTATAGAAGCAAACAGAAAAATACGTAAGACCGATAAATTACAAAGCAACAAACAATAGGACTCAGTAACTGCACATTTGCAGTTAGTCTTTCAAAATATGGCAGATGTCCATCCTGTCTAATGACAGCCATGAAACACAAACAAACATTTAAATGGAATTTTTTTTTAGACTTTGCTATGGATTTTTCTTTTCTTTTAATAGAAATTAAATTTTTCCTTTGTTTTTTATTATGTGTGTTATATTTAACAAAATTACTATAAATATATCTGCCTAGAGACATCAGAAACAGGAAATAAATGTCATTTCAATGAAGGATTAAAATTTGCTTTAAAGACCTTAAGTTTGTTGTAAAGTTCTCAAATTACCTTTCATTATACTAGTAGGCATTCCATTAATCATTTTGTTGCATATTCTTTTATTAACTGCTTTGCTCTTATACATAAGTTTTATCAGTGTTAAATGTAGGTAGCTGGGAGGTACTTAGACTGACAAGAGTATTGAACTTACATGCATCTTCTTTAATTCACCTTTGAAAGGTTATATTTAGTTATCAGACTTTATATATTTTCCTCACATTTTAAAATTATATGTATTTGACATTTTATGTTCAAATTCACTGTCATAAGGATCTTCCAAACAATTTCATAAATTCTGGAAATACAACCTTAGTCAAGATCCACTCTTTGGAATGGAAAGAAATGTTGCATCCCCTGTCTCTTACCCTATTACTTTCCTCTATCACACCATTGCAATCTGGGGTGACTTACTGTATCAAGCATGTCAGCTAAGAAATTAAAACTTGCAAATTTTAGGCTGAAATATTTTTAAAAATCTACTGATTTAAATCCCAAATACCCAAATATTTTGACTGTTTGTGTACATTTCCAGCAAATAATTAGACAGGTGAATGTCAAGGGTAATGCATCCCAGCAGTGTAGTGACTTAAGGACTGTGAAAATCTGTAGCATGTAATACTCAGTTTTGAATAAGTAACTGAAAATAACTTTTTTTTAACATAAAAACCATCATTTATTTATGAGGTGCCATTAGTGAGAGCCACATTTATTAGACAGAAAGAGGAGGTCGTAGCTTTTGGTTGCTTACTTCTTTAATATTAGTGACATGAGTGCTTCTTTTCATAATTGTATCATTTCAAAGATTGCAGACATAAAATACTGAAGATACATTATTCTTATTCACAGTTTAAAATGTTAATCAAGTATAAATTAACTTAAAAAAGGAAATTCCAGGCTCTTCTGTCTTTCATAGGCATTCTGTTTCAGTCAACACATTCCTTCAAATTTATGGTTAACTCTGTTATTTTTGAGGGATATTGATGAGTGTTAAAGATAATTTGTACTGAATGAGCATTTCTACACAATTACTCTCTATCACCCAAGAAAAAGTAATTTTTATAAGTAGGCTCATAAAACAGTAGTTTAAGAACTTTTTTATATAATGTGGCAACTATGCACAATGTTTACTTTTACACTACTTTACAGATAATATATTATGAACATTACTCAAGAAAATCCAAAACTGTCTTCCAAAGAAAAAGTAACAGCCTTTTTTTTTTTTTGATGGCTTTGTTAGGAATAAATGAGAAAAGAAAATAAATTCTTGCATAGTAAATGTAAAAAAATTCCAAAATATCCTAAAAAATGTGCAAAAGTATAGTACTGAAAATATTGACTTTGCACACCCACGGCCTGTGGTGAGAAGGCTGGGGAGAACTCGTTCAATAGAAACTCGTTCAATAGAAATGAGTAAAAGGAGCTCAATTACCTTCTAATTCTAGAGATAGATTCATCCTGCTTGGATCGTCACAGGCTCTCCACTCTTTCCACTCTTGGCAATGCAGTGGCACAGAAAGCTTGAAGGGAGGCCCAGAGGACCTGTCCACATGTGGGCAACCATGGCACTGCCCCAGAGGGGGCGAGCTGAAATGTAGGCTGCTGAGACACGGGGCAGATTGCCCTATTGTTACACAAGTGCACTGATGTAGGTTTTCTTTTTTTTTTTTAAAAGGAAATGAACTGAGCCAACCTTTCAGTTTCTATGGAATAACTCAGCAACTAAGTCCTAGAGTGCTTTGTCCCTGCAGCTATAATCTCATGGGTCTTATTTAGAGCTACAGGTAGGTGCTTACCTTTGGGAAGCAAATGCTTTCTTCCTTCACTTTTTAGTTAGCTCAAAAAGACATACTCCCTACTTAACCATTCATAAAGGACTTTGAAAATACTTTGTTTATGGCATAAAATCTCAGTATTTTATCTTGGACATGAGATACACAGTAATGTGAATTCCTTTTGGGAGAAAGGGGAACTTGGAGCAGGATACGCTGAGCATCTTCTTGTTTTGATTTTGTCCCAAGCTACAAGGGGAAAGATAACAGCAGTCAGGCTCTCACTTTTGAGAAATGAGAGCATAGCTATATCTCTTCTTCTCTGGAAATTCCCAACCATGAGCATGTAAAAGCATTTTCATCCCTATGGACAAAATCACATAGCACTTTACAAATAACTTGTATCTTGCAATGTGACTATTTTACTCATGAATTATCTTTTAAATTTGAACACAGAATAAGCCCTTTAAATATCGTTTTGAAATGCCTCTATACTTCATGCAGCACTATGTAAGTTATGTTAGACACAGTTTCATGATATGTCTTAGTTAAAAGGTTGCAGCTTTCCTTAAAAAGTGTTACACATTCAGTTATTCCAACACATGAGGCATCTGATTCAGGAATGAGATTTGTATTTACCTGCTATAAGCTAGGAAGGTTTGCTGGCAATACGTAGCAAGGTGCTGTCAGCTGGAGCTGAGGGACAGATGAGGGAGGAGAGGCTGGGGCTGCCAGTTCCAGCCCATTCCAGTGGGCACACCGCAGGGCACGGCTGAGCCCCTCTGACAAGCTGATGGCACCTCAGTGCAAACACCTCTGAGACAGGGCAGGAAATGCCAGACAGGCAGAAACAGACAGGACAGAAAGGGTGAGAAGCAGCAGAGGGGACACCACAGTCAGAGAAGGAGAAGGACATGCTCCACGTGCCAGAGCAGGTATTCCCCTGCAGCTGGAGCTCAAGTGTGGTCTCCTAAATACCAGTTAGTCCACCTGGAAGTCCACATACCCACACACAGAATAGTGAACTAAACCACAGAGAAAATAGGGACTAAATCACATAGAAAATAGGAAGACAGTTTCTTAACTTTTACAAAACGTGTAAGTTTAATATTACTGGCAGAGTGCCTGACCAAAAAAATATACTGTCAGCATCCTGCTTAAATGTGATATTTTATTCCCCTCTCCCCACTTCTCTATTGCTCCTCCCTGATCCAAATTTCTCCCTCCTTTTCCCCATTTTTGGTTCTTCCTTTAAGCACCCCACAGTTGTTTTGCACATTTCCACATTCCTTTCAAAACCTCCCCTACCAAGTTTTGAAAAATCGACCAGGCCCCTGATACCCCATAAAAAGTTCATTCTTTCCCACGAGTGCCAATGTAATCTAGCTTCCCCCTTCCTATCAGTTACAAAGTTATGTTTGAGCTTCTTCGTGGTGACACCTGAGTGACTGTGTCGGTGGCTCAGCCATTGGTGGCATGGGAGCTTTATCTTTGTTATGCCTGCTGTTATCTCCTCACTCATTATGTGTATTTACTTATTACTTTTCCTATCTCTAGTTTCTGTTTACTAGTGAGTAAATTACTCACTCAATACTCTCACTCAAACCAGATATCCCTGCAACCCAGGGATTCACATACCTTTAAGTTTCCTACATCTTTGCAGAGCTGACACCGTGACTTTAATTTTGTCAATATAAACCGGCTAGGACAAATAAAAGGTTAACACATATAAAATAAAACATAAAGTGAATGTAAAGCTCTGTAATAATGAACTAAGAAACTGGTTAAATTCAAACTATATGGAGGCTGTTGTCTAGCATCATAGAGTATTTCTCCCACTTATTTATTTTGGTTTTGATTTAATTGAATCAGATTCAGCATAGGCTTTTCTCTTCAGTACAGAAAAAAAAAAGTGAGTTTTAGTCAGTTTACTGTGCTATGATTTTGATAGCAAAAGTAATACTAATTATAAGCTTTACCAACATTACATGTCAATCTAGAATAAAAATAATATTCGAATATTTTATCCATTAAAACAATAGAATGATGAAGTAATAGACAAAAGTATCACCCAGAACAAAGAATTTCTTAACAGCTGTTTTTCCTCATGAGGTGTATGCTAATATTCATTAAATTTAATACTTTGCATTTTTTAATACTTTGCATGGTATGAACAGAGACTTATGTTTCATGAACTGCATGTTTGTTTTCTCTAACACAATATAAATCATAGTAGAGGTATAGACATAAGGTTACATTCATTGAACTTTCTTTGTTCTTTTCTTTATTTCTTGGATAAAAACCTCACTATATCTCATTATGTAGGTCACACACTACATTAAACCTGCTTTCAGAACATGTGTATCAAGATATTAAAAGTTGAAAGTTTTGTCTATGCAGGTCCAAATAAATCTCCCTTCTACTTAACTGGATAATGGTGCTAATTCTGTGGGGAGAAAGTCTTACCTCACATGTGAAGCACTCAAAATGTCTTGGATTTCTAATTATCCCACACAGTTTTGTCCTTGGTATGCAGTGATTGCAGCTAGCATATTTACCAGCACTAGCATACTTCTGAGCTTTAAAAAAGAAATAAAATATGCAAATACTGGGAAGGATATTAGTGGTAGAGGTTTTATTAAGACAGAGAGGAGAGCTGGAGGCAGACACTACGCTTTGTTATTGTGTCCCCCAAAAGAACATATTACAACTACTCAGGCAGAGGAAACTTCATGATAAAAAAAAAAAACTCTGTCTCAGATAATTTATTCATCTTCCCTAGCTGCTCCTGTGTCAGCAGACCCAAACTCTTGCCAAACCAACAAATAGAGTCTCCAATGTTTTGGGTTTTCAAGCAGCGAGTTTGCAATGCAACTTGAATCTCTGTATCTGACTTATGTGCAATTCATTTCTATGAACTCACAGCTGACTGTGTGTGCTCAGTGCCCGGCTCCACCAAGGCTCAAGAACATGTGTTAAAGCTGTGCTACACCTCCCACACTCAGGGGGCCTTCCTCTTTGCAAACTCAAGAGAGGGAAAGTGATGAAAATGTGGGGACCTGACAAAGGACTGAAGCGAATGTAAGCTGAGACATGGTTAAATGCATTGTTTCTAATCTACCTATAAAATCAGAACTTTGAGATAAATTAGGAAATGTAAGAAATTCCACCAGGATACACCTCTAAATAGAAAACGCAAACATATGGGCTTCGTAGCTTCTGGGTATTTAAATTTATTGCAGCGTGCCAACATACACAGTATTCAGTTCCTGATAATTATGAAACAGACCATTAACTGTTCTAAACTGTCATATCTCTTGGGATCCAGGGTGATATGTGAAATCATGATAACATAGCTATAGATGTAGGAAGAAAAAGATAAAAAAATGATAAAATTATTTTAAAAGATTAATTTAGCAAGACTGATTTACAAGATGTATTTACACCACGTGGGCAGGTAAACATAAAATTTGGAAGAAATGCTCTGGTTAGAAAAAAGTAAGAATTGCTTTCCAGATCAGTATCAATGAAAGAAAGGTGAGTCAGTGCCAAAGCATAATTTTCCATTAGTGTTCATGCCCAAAGTCTCTTTTCAGGGGGCACTCAATGAATGTAGATAGAAAATGTTGGCATCATCCCTGAATTTTAACCCCAAACAGACAAACAAGTATAAATTAATAATGAACAGATAAAACAATTGTATTAGGGCATTATGTCTTGTCTCTTTCCCATTAATAGCAGATTTTGCATGGCTAAAAATTCTTGGAGAAATAAACAACTCTACTGGGCATTCAAGAATAAAGCTGGTTAGAAACTTTCTGTGGATTTTTAAAATTTTACTTGTTATTATTTGAATCATAAACCTTTCTCAAAACATTTTAGACTTGATTAATTTTAAGCAACCCAACAGCAGATCTCCAGATGAAACCTAGGCAAGGATGTTCTTAGGAAGTACAAAAGATTTTATAGCCAATGAGATTTTTTTTCACAGAACAAATTATTCTGTGCTTTGCTTCTACTTCTGACATTCATAAGCAAAGTTAGGCTTAGTATTCCTCAGAGAAGGTTTAGTTTTTCCTAAACCTAAAAAAGTATATGCCTTTTTAGGACTAAGGAAGGGTGGACACACTGCACACTCTGCCCTGATCTACAAATGACTTTGTGGTCCACCATGTGGCACATTGACCACGCTACCTGCAGTGGGAATTAACTGACCAGTCCTGCCAACAACCTGGAGATTTCGTTTTCAATCACCACCAGGAAACTGCCTGTGCAAATAATAGTTTTTCTTCACCGATCACCAGGTTAGTCAGTAGATAAGATAGCTGGGTATTGTGAACACTGTCTTGCTTATTTATTCCTCTATTCTTAAACAGAAAAAAAACCCGCTAGTATCTGCTGGAAGAAATAAGGCAACCGCAACAATACATGAAAGAATCTTAAGAGCGTTTGTTTTGCTACAAGTAACAAAATACTGGAAACATGAGGCAAAAAAAGTGGGAACAATATAAATTGCTATAGAAAAGACAATAACCTTGATTTAGGCACTAACATGAATGAAACACACAAGATCACTGACAGAAATCTGCTAACTGTCAGAGCCGATGCAGCTTGGCATGTGGGGAGGAAGTAATATAAATTTCATTTACCATGGCAGCCAGTTGAGAAAAAATCCCTTTCACTTTCTGTGAGAACTTGAAGGTACAATAGTTTCTGATGAAAACTTACAAAAACTTATGACAACTTAGGAAAACAAGTCCATTATTTTGGCATGGGTATCGAAACAGAAAGTCATAATAGGTAGATACCATATTTTAATAGTTAGCTTTGTGCATCTACTCTCATGAAACACACTAGGCCAAATTTGTTAAAAGTCATGTTTTCCTATGAGTTAGTGAAATTAAAGCTTTTCCTTGGTGGAAAAGAATAAATAGAAAAAAGGAAGTAAATAGACCCTGCACTAAGTGAGGAGGGTCCAGTTCTTGGGTATTCTTTTGTTCTACTCAAAACTAAATTTCACTCTCAAAATTGTGACTGATGCACAGAAGGGATGAGAATATAGACTATATTATTATTACTCTTTAATTTATACTTGCAGTGTTAATATTGTCTCTTAAATTCTTTGGAGCCTATGAAGTTATTTCTTCATGTTTAAAGGATATGTAGCAGATAAAACCAGCAATGAAATGCAAGCTAAAGAAATTGTATTAAAACAATTCAGTGTCTCTTAGAAAGAAAAATAATTATAGTGTGAAAAAGACTACAGAATATCTTTTCCTCAATGAATACTTCAAGAATAATAAAGAAAAAAAATAAATTTTGTGGGATACTACATACCGGTTTTGAAGTTTGAAAAAATTCTGCTTCCAAGTACTTTTTACTTTAAAGGTGTGAGTGTAATGGCAGTTATGCTTGTAGCACAGGCTAAATATTGTCAATAATGTGGCAAATGCATTGTGCATATTAAACATACTATAAAACACAGATATAGCTTATTTGATTAGCTCATTTTGCCAATATCATTTGATAATTATAATTTTTAAAAGTATTTTTCTAAAAGAATGAAGGCTTAAGTATTTAATTTATAAAAACCTCTATTTTTTTCTATTTCTCATATAAGCATATGAGAAATATGTCTTCTGATAAATAAATGGGATTTTGACAATGACTTGTAGGGACCTAAAATTACGCCTGTTTTCTCCATTTACACAGTTTAAAATAAAATTGAGTTTAAAATAAAGCAAGCTGATAAACAGAATCAGGTATAGGGAAGCTACTGTTCAAAATAAAAATATCTCAGCAGAGAAATATTTTATATACTTGTTTGTCTTCAAATGTTTAGTTTTGCGACCTAGATTGACAGTTGGTAATGCATTAGTTTATACCTGAAAAAGAACTTTGCCAGGGTGTCACCTCACAGTTTGTATATAGTATATTATGCTGACAGATGATGAATGATGTTCATGACAATTTTTGCTATTGGTGTTGGTAAATCATATGGATTTTCACAGGAGCCATACTCATTTATATTCCGTTTGGAACTCTTTTATCAGTTAAAGGCAATAAACATTTTATTTACAGCCTGAAAATATATTGACTTAAATAAATAATAACTTTTTAAAGAAATATTTGCATGGGAAAATATGTTGGTTTTTTTGAATGTCTCTTTTGTTTAAGTTTCTTGTTATGCATGAGCTTACTTGGGACTTCACTTTTCTTAGTTTAAAAATGGACATCATTAAATAAAAGTACCAGGTATTCTGTTATCAACCAGCATTACATTATGAAACATTGATTTGCGTATGAAAGACGCAGAACTTACAAGGTAAGTATATTCAGGAGATTTTGGATCATGAGTAAATGACTTAGTGAAATCTAGTTTGTAACACACCTGCCTAATCTATCATATATAATTGTGGAACAGCAATATAATTTCAAAATACTGAATCAGTGAAAACCTGTATATTTAAAGTAACTAGGGTAAATGGAATCAGGCCCTATATAATTCTTTGGTAAAAATGTCAGTGAGGACGGAACTAGTTCTGACAGGTCTTTCACAACAATTTTGCCTGAACAACTGAGTCCTAAAGTATGTTGTGATTACCCTAGAAGTGAGTATCACCATGCAAATGATAACCCAGGAGAAAATGTGCCATGTGAATTGTAGGATAATTTGGCAAAACATATTAGCATTGCAAACGTCACAATTTCAACATTATTCAGCAGAAGTTTTATATACTAATTAGTCTCCTTTTCTGATTTTTGCTTTCATATATATTTTTCCCTTATAACCTTCTTCCAGAGCTCTTGGAAACATCTAAGAAGCTAATGCAAAATCATTCCAGTCTGTGTTAGGTAACAAAAGGAATATATTTATGAGCTAGCTGTGAGATAAAATATACTATGGTAGAAATTCTGCTGCTGAGGACACCTTGCCCTGCTTACTACACTGATGTTACCTTGTTTGTTTATTTTTATTTTAATGATTAATGTTTTAAAGGGTATGTAATAAAGAAGGGACTTTGAAAAGTTATGAAGAATACAAGTTAATGTAAATCATACAATGAGATATTTATATGAAATTTTACTACAAGATGTGAAACTAGAATTTTTTTTTGACTTGTTCAACAGTTGTTTATCAGTAGAATAGCTCAAAACCAGAAAAAGCTGGAGACTTCACAATGACATAGAACCATCAAAGTTTTCAGTTAGATACTTTCTGATTTTTAAACTTTCTTCTACATGTCCCAAAATTTATAACATCAGTCTTCACTCATAAGTGAACCAGCAAGAAAATCCATCTGAATATGAAAAATATCCACCCAGATGTTATCTAATTAAAATGATGCTAAAAACATGATCTCGTTATTTAATGTTCACCATGTCCTGAGAATGCGAAAACATAGAAGTGCTTAAAATAGGCTGTTTATTACACAACAATTCTGATGATCTTGTTTATGCAATAAACCATTTTTCTTTGGGCACAAGGTAATTGTCATCCCCTAAATTAAAAAGTTGCTTCCTAGTCCTATCAGATGTCACCTTTTTTAATGTTACATGAACAGAAAAAATTAGTTTGGTATTCAAGCAAAATATTCTGAACAGGTGTGGTGGTTTGACATTGGCTGGATGCCGTTGCCTACCAAATCTTCTCTATCACTACCCTCCTCAGCTGGACAAGGAAATGTGACAGGGTTGTGGGTTAAGGCCAGGGAGAAATAACTCACTGATTATCAACATGGGCAAAACACACTCAACTTGGGGAAATAATTTTAATTTATTACCAATCAAATTAGAGTAGAATAATGAGAAATAAAATCAAATCTTAGAACTCCTTCCATCCACTCCTCCCTACTAAGCTTAACTTAATTCCCTTCCTCCTCTCCCCAGCAGCACAGGGGAATGGGGAATGGTGGTTTTGGTTAGCTCATCACATGCTGCCACTCCTTTCTCCTCCTGGGGAGGACTCCAGACTCCTCAAACTCTTCTCCTGCTCCAGTAAGGGTCCTCTTCCACAGCAGACAATCCTCCAAGAACTACTCCAACAGTGTGAGTTGTTCCCACAGGCTGCAGTTCTTGATGAATTGGTCTAGCATGGATGTCTCCCACCAGGTGAAGTCCTTCAGGAACAGACCAGTGTGGGTGCCCCATGAGGTCACAAGTGCTGCCAGCAAACCTGCTCCACCAGGCCAGAGGTCCTGCTTCAGTGTAGGCTTCCCACAGGGTCAGAATTGCCTGCAGGCATTTCCCTGCCTTGGCATGGGGTCCTCCAGGGGCTGCAAGTGGATCTCTGCTCCACGGTGGAACTCCATGGGCTGCAGGGGCATAGCTGTCTCACCATGGGCTGCACCACAAGCTGCAGGGTAATCTCAGCTCCAGAGCTTGGAGCACCTCCTGTCCCTCCTTCTTTACTGACCTCGGTGTCTTTAGAGATGTTTCTCTCACATATTCTCACTCTCTCCAGCTGGTGATTTGTAGCAGTGTTTTTACTCTTCTTAAACATGTTATTGTCCAAACACTGCAGCCATTGCTGATGGGCTTGGCCTTGACCAGTGGTGGGTCCATCTTGGAGCTGGGTGGCAATGGCTCCGTTGGACATGGGGGAAGCTTCTGGCAGCTTCTCACAGCCACACCTGTAGCCTCCCCACTGCAAATTCGTGCCACACAAACACAGTATCATGGGAAAGCTCTTGTATTTGCCTGCCTATCTGAACCATATTTTCTATAAATTTAGCTACATAATAACGAGCCCTTCCTAAAAAATTACAGACTAATTTGATTCAATCGCCTCGTATTTTGTAAAACCTAGTCATCTATTTTACATCCTTCCAAAGTCATATACATATCTAATAGCAGGTTTTTTACATATTAAATGCTATTATTACAGAGAAATGGTTTGAAACTGTGAATATGAATGTGAATGGTTAATATATTAGAAATATTGAAGATTTGCAAACAGTTGTATATCTATGACTGACCTATTTAGCAGCATTACAGTACATCTTTAATACTCATTTGTAGTAGAACAGAGATATCGACAGCCTGACAATTTACGTGGTGTGTCAGGTAACTTTCTTGTTACACCTTCCTTGACAAAAAGGATATTTGCTAGGTCATGTTATCATTTGTTTTACATTAATTTTCAGACAATCCACACTGGCATCCTAAACATCAAGACCCATCATTTCATCTTATGATGATGTTTGGAAGTGTGTGAACTTTAATGTTCCCCAGTGTGTGAACTTTAATGTTCATTTAGCTCTGTAACAACCTAACAGATTAGTATGAGATCATTCATTAACATGACAGAGTCAAAGACTGAAAGCATAGATAAGAGGATAAGTGAGCTGGGGTTTTTTAGCCTGGAGGAAAGGAGGGGAAGATCTTATCAGTCTCTACAACTACCAGAAAGGAGGTTCTTGACAAGAGGGAGTCTGATTCTTCTCCCAGGCAACCAGTAATAGGACAAGAGGAAATGGCTTGAAGCTTCATCAGGACAAATTCAGGTTGGACGTCAGGAAGAATTTTTTCATTGAATGGGTAGTTCAGCATTGGAACAGGATGACCAGAGAAATGGTGGAGTCACCATTCCTGGAAGTATTCAAGGAAGTATTCATGAAATGACTGGACCTGGCACTTCATGGACCTTGGACTCAATGACCTTGGAGGTTCTTTTCAACCATAATGATTCTATAACTCTTTGATTTCACAAAGGATTTTTTTTCCCTTTATCTCTTCTTCTCCTTCAATTCAATCTGATAATATCAGGATATAAGATCAACACCCTCAATATTTTTTATTACTGCTCTTACATCTGTGGTGTCAGTTACCTAATAATAGTCTTGAACTGACATAGAATAAAGTGACAGAACCTGTGCTGATATAAACTAATATTTCCCCAATTACTTCAACAGAGTTATGATAATTTAAAACAGTTGAGATATTTCCTTATTGTTTTAGCAGGACAATGAGGGTTCTTATGATAGTCTTATCTCTGAAATCAGTCCTTAAATACGCTAAGGCATATGATGCTTTCAGACATCATGATCTTTCTTTGCTATTATTTATGAAATCTTTTCAGCTTTCACCTTATTGTGATTACTAATGTATTTTATCATTATTTATGAACCATTCAACACCACAAAATTAAGTTCTTAGCAGGTATCACTTCTTTTACTGGGAATATTAACAGACAAAATCTACTTGTGCCCCCTTTGCCCATTTTTAGTGGTCTGTGACAGAGTGTGAACTAATATCACAGTTTGTTCCTACTTTGTTTTCTACTTGGTTTTCTTAAAACAGGTTCTCCAGCTCCTAATGACATTTTTTTTTAAATTTTAGCACGTGGGTTAATTATCTTTGTCATCATCATTCATAGTCTTAATGCAGGAAGATATTGTTTTAGACCTTAATCTCTCCCTGAGAGAGTAACAGAATGGCCTGAGATAAGCTTGTAAGATCAGAATTATCCAGTATCCAGGCTGTACTCTATTGTGCTGTAGAAATTATTATTTCATGTTCACAGTTGTAGCACCCAAGTTTACTCAGCCTTGGTTATCATACTATCACTGTATTTTCATGGCTTGTTCTATCATTCTATGCTTGTACTCAGGAATCACTGCCTCACACTACTGCTAATTAATATGAAACTTAACAATGTGTAGGAATTTTTGAAAACTTTCTACTGTGTAAGTCTGAAAGAAGCAAATTATACAAATGAACTTGCAGCATAGTTAAATTTTTAAACTTTGTCCTTAAATTTATCTGGATAAGTTTGGAATTACTTGAAAATGCTCTGGTTTAGAATATATCAGCAGTGAAAATGCTTTTTTGCTGCTTTTATTTACTATATAATATCCTATTTTTGTGTAGCAATGTGCAGCAATCTGAAAGAAGCATTCAATGATGTCTTATTCAAGCTAACAATTTGTGCCCAAGTAATCCTTTGAAATAATTTTTAAGTTATTTTTTGTCCTTCTGAAGTCTGTAATACTGAAACTTCCTTAGTGTGGAAGATCACTAAGATTACATTAATACATAAATTTATAAAATACCTATGTACGTCTTCCAGATCTATTCTATATTTCAAACAAATATCTCAACATTTATCATGCATATAATACACTATAAATAATATTTAAATATACATATATATGTTTTGTGTATACACATATGCATATTGATTACAAGCTATCTGCTCCACTTGTATGAACAGGACAAGTGCAGTTAGACAAAGAATTTCTAAATTGTGTTACCCATTAAATCATATTGACTGCAATTACTGATACTCCCAGCAACTTTCTGTTGCCACATAGTTTGTTCTAGTGAGCCTTGGGGAGTGACCATTGTGGCATGTTTTATGAACAAACAACACTATTTGACATAAAAGAGGTTTGGAAACTAATCATCAAATGACAAGTTTTCCATGCCAAAACTTTGGAATCAGTCAGGCTCTATCAGATTTCCCTCTGGGCTGCAAAGATCCATTTCTTCTGTCTCCCAATTCCCATGACCTAATTACTGAGAGTATTACAAACTTGCTGCCAGGCAACTCTGAACATTGCTTTCTGTCTTAGACAATAACAAATATATGGTCTTTAGTAGAGCTGTATGAAGAGAGGGATGAGAAGGTCACAAAATGGAGGGAAAAACAAAAGATTCAAAAAATATAGTTTGGACTGCTACCAGAGTTAAATTTTTCAAGTCAAAGGGGAGAAGGTGGCAAGTAAAACCTGAAGGATCTCAGTTTGAGAATGGGATTTGGGGACCCCTTACCTTTCCTCACGAGGGGGAGAAAAAGAGAGTTTTATCATTTTCATTATTAGAACTGAAATATCAGTCAATATTCTGTATAATTGTGTTTCAAATTCTTCCATGAAATTAAATGAAGAAGCATGAAGAAGAGAAAAACCCACATTGAGAAAATAATAAGTAAAAGAAATAATTCCAGAATTGGACTGTGTATTTACCTGAAAACAGAGTTTTAACATAAGCATGTAGGCATGTAAAAATACTTATGTTTAAACAATATTGCAGAAATAAACAGAATTACAATTGACAGGGTAACATCATTGTAAAAAGAACTTGACAGATCTAGAATTTAAATGTGAAGCTAACACAGCTGGATTCCTATTTCTTAAAATTGCACATGTATTCCACTTTTTGGGTAAGCAAATTGTCAAATATGTGTCATGAACTGCCAGAAAATACTTTTACCCTTCATGGACATGGAATTCTTGGACACTTTTGCTACATGAGATCTTACCCTTATTTGGTTAAACACATTTTTGTTGAGTAGGCAGAATGACTGTAACTCAAATTATCAGGTGATATAAAATTTTCAAGGTGCTCTATGTACCTACAGTAATTCTGTACCTGCAGTAGTGCAATCCCATTACAGAACTTCTTTGTAAGGTACATGTTAAAGGCAATAATACACTGTGATAGGTGGATACTGCCAGGCGTCCAGTCTTTAAAATTAGTCCATGCTTTTGGAGGTTACATGGTGGTTTCCCTTCTATCCTACTATGTTGGAATAAAATCACTTTTGAAACTTCACATTTGAAAAGCAGGGCAAAAGAAGACAAGGAAAAGACAAAAGAACAACCTCTGGAGTTTGCCATCATTTGCTTATAAAATTATGTATTAATGATGTCACAGATGCATATACACAGTCAAGCAGTGAAAGGAATTTATTGACCATTGCTACCTATCTATTTACAAAATGAATTTCAGCCATCACTTCCTTAATGTGATACACAATGAGGCACGAAAGAGAAGTTATGCATCTCAAGAGCCACCACATTTAATGAAATCTCTATGAATGTTATGATATTCATATTTTCCTTAATTTATTCACATTATTATTTTCTCACACATGCATAAAAATAATCCAGCCCAGTTCCTGTAACATTCAACAATTATACTAAAATAGCACTTCTGGAGTCCTTAACCTTGATTTGTCCAGCAACAGGATTTAACACCTGGATCATACAAGACTTTTCTTACTGAATATTAGTAAGCAATTTGAACTAAATTATCTTTTTCAGCAGTGCAGCTCTACAGGACCGCCACCACAATAGCTAGTTCTGTCCATCCCAATGATTCCACTCCTCCTTGTTAGTTAATTCTAGCCTCCACTCTTGTTCCCAAAATTCTGACTTTTTTTTAATTTATAAAATCTTTTGACTAAATTGCATCATCTTCCTGTTTTGCAGTCATTTTTCTTTTGTGTACCCATGCCACTCTAGTACTAATTTTTCACTCTGTTTGCCATTTTTAATGTCTTAAGTTCATTTTATCCCCTTTCATCCTAATCTATCGATGACCTTATCATTGTGACAGCTTTGACCTTAATGTGACAAGTTTTTGGTTGTCCTAACATTTTTTGGTTCTTTATTTTGATCAGTGTGGTTTTTTCATGGGTTTGCATAATTTATTTTTTCCTTTTATGAACTCTCCCTGTTACCGTCACTTATCACTTATGCTACCATCTTTATCTTATCTCAGATTTTTCATATCATGTCCTTTCCCAGTAAAAAAAAAAAAAAGAAAAATTGGATGTATGAGTGCAACAGCTGCTTGCAAAATTCCTGGAATAGATCTTATTTCTGGAGGACACATTGCATCTTCTGTAGATTCTCCTGTATCTTCTATCTGGAATCTTCCATCTGAAGAAAATTTCAGATGGCCCACAGAGACAGGATGATTAGTATATCAGTAGTGATTCTAATTTAGGAGATTATAGGACTGTAAATGATATTTTATCTAAATTTAAAATGTGTTGATCTGGTTTTCAAAAGCCAAATGTTACATGTCACTTGATAAGGAACGAGAAAGTGTTTATGATGTTTTTTAGAGTCCCTTTGTTCCCACATTGTCTAGTTTCTGGCACATAACTAGATATGATTATAAATGAGGCATACCTTTGTGGCAAGTAATATAGAAAAAAAGGATGGCTGTACTAGTTTAGCTCAGAGGTACATCTAATCCAACCTTCTTCCTGATAATAGCCAAAAGCAGACACACAGAAGAAAACACAAGACTATAAAAATATGTATCAATATTTCCCCTGGATACTTAGTCTTACTGGATCACACATTTCTGAGCTGGAAGTGCTGTAGGCATATTTAAACACTTTCTCTTATCCATCACCATCTGAAGCTAAAAACTTTTGAATTCACACATGATTCTTAATACAAGTTCTATTATTCAGCATGTTCTACAAAGACTGACTGCTTTTTACTTGTTTTAATATGCATGTGAATTATAAAGAGCAATATACTGATATCTAAAGGAGTGATTTTTATGTTGCTTCTAGAAATGAGTACCCTCTTGTTTTTAGGTAGGTTTGGATCCAATAACAGGCTTTAAAGATTTGCCATTATTGTTACAATACAGTGGAACAATAGGTCCTTAACAGAATCACAGATACAGAGAAAGGTTTTATGGAGCCTTTATGGGTCATAGACATATTTATTAAAAGTAAATATTGAAAAATTTAAAAGATCACACAAATACTCTTCATGGATAATATCAGTGATAAACAATGTTAATGATTCATACAAATCCTAGATGTAGCACAGAAATACTTCAAGACAAGTAGAATTTCCCTGTTTCTAATCTATCACAGACATATTACTGCATAATTAATCTTTATTTAACAAAGTTAATAATTAATTTATCTTCTTTCATTCTGGTCCTGTTTTCAACAAGAACAAACACTTCAAAAAAAAAGGAACATAGTCAACATACACTACTTACTGTGTAAGTTGTTATATTCACATTTATAGATTTTGAGTTTAAGTGGTGTCATGGTACTGAGACATGTCCTAGAAAACCAGAAGTATTAAAACTATTACCTTGATGCTAACTTCCCAGAAGGTAAATGACAGGTTAAATGATTATATCTAAACCTGGAAAATATGAGCAAGACTGCTAACTTTTAAGTGTACCTTTTTAGTTAAAATGTAGCATGCAAACTCATTGGTAATAAGAGTTTTTACTAACTTTGCAGAGCCTCAGGCAGGGCTGTAAGGCTTACCTTTCTGGACTCAATCTTTCCTTGCTTGTAACTTTGTTTTAATCAGTAAAGTTGAAAGAACAATAATCTAATGACCAAGTGGCTATTAATTAATTTTTGTTTATTTTTGCTTTACATGAGTCTGTGTTACAACTTTTTAAACTAATTCTACATAGATAGGAACATCACTTAGTTATTCTGTGGAGAATGTGTGGCCCTATAATAATAATGAAGCATCTAAGAGTACAGGACTGGGGAGACACCAGAGGCCTTTAGATATGTACACAATATCATATTAGATTTGTTAAGTATATCAACAGCTCCTCTGTTAATAATACAAACTTAGAAGCTGAGCAAAACAGATTTTAGTGGTAACAGAAAGAAGCAAGCGTATCCAACATATGCACTGGACACCATTTGCCAAAGTCATATGTAACACAGAGTTACAGAAGAGTAAAGAAAGAGTAAAGGATTAAATCTGTTAGAAAACAGATAAAAATGGTTCCAAGTAGACCCTAGAGTGAGGACAAAAACTGTCACTTTCGAGAATGCATTTTTCCTGACCAAGAGGAGGAAGACAACCCCTTAATTGACATCTTATTCTTTGGATCCTGAGAGAATGCCAACAGCTTATCACAACAATTCAGAACCCATGCTAAAAGAATTGGTTTGGGGTCTCTGAGAATATTGGGAATGGCCATGAAAACATCCTTCCTCTGGTGGATTTGGCTGCTGAGGCTCATGGCCAACTTAGAGATGGTGCAGTGGTATCTTTGAAAGAATAATCTAGCACAGGAGTCAATGGAGGCTCCCAGACAACGAGCAGGGAGACTCTGGTTGGTCGTCTGTCTGTGCCAACTGCTTTCATTTGAGAATAGACCTGGGCCCTTCACAGCATGACTGGGCCACTTATCTCATTTATCCAGACAGGGACCCTGAGCTATGGGCTGAAGTCCTGGCCTGACCTCATGCCTGCCTTGGCACCAGCAACCTGGTGCAGTCACTGGGCTGTATCTGATGCTGGTCACTGCCTCTGAACCTGGCAAATGAGGAGTAAGTTTAGCTTTCATAGGGGTTTGGGGTTTTTTGTTCTTTTTTATTTTATTTTATTTTTAAGATATAACAGTGCTAACTGTAGCTTTGCTAATGAGGTTTCTTTTGTACTAATTAGAAAATTTGGATGGTATGTGTGCCAATGTAAATGAATTAACAGTAATAGCCATTTGTGTTTTGTTCACACTATTAAAATTTGACTATTTTTTTTTTTCACTTATAGAGCATTTTCTCTTTCTGCCTACTAGAATTACCCGATTCCTATTTCATTCAAGCACCAGCTGTTCAGAGGTTTTCAGGGGTAACACTTGTTAACATGAGACTGCTTCTCATCAAGTGGCTCTGATACTGACAAAACATATTTACATTGTAATACAATAATAGTGTCTCAGACTTTTAAGTAAACCTAGTTCCACCCGACTTATCTAAGCCACATTCTTTCTTCTACTGTCTTATTCCTGATTTTTTCATGGCTAAAGCAAAAAATTTGAGTATTCATTTAAAAAGAAAGCAATATCCTAAATTACTCTTTGTTTTTTTCCCCTTAGCTGCAAAGAAGACCATGATTTAGAGGCTGCATATTAGCTTTGCCAATGCTTACTCTTTTCAACTTTATAAATGATGTCTTTCACAGTACTCCTGGAGAAACTCTCACAAAAGAATCATTTGCCATGGTTTCTACATCTCAAAACAACGAACATTTTGCCAGATTTCTCCTATGACCACACACACTGCTTGACTGAATTACTGTTACCTTGATTATGTACTCATAAAAGCTTTAGTAAAACAAAGGCATATTTAACTATTCATAATGCAATTAAAATAATCATGTCATTTGTTACTGCATGGCACACTTCCCTTTCATGGTCTTGTTGTTAGCAGTCATACTGAAATATATATACAGACACAGCTAATCCTTAGCTATAAATTTTCAGGTGATTTTAAGAAAAATTCATGGTAAGAAAGAAACTCAGCTGAAATTACAATTTTCATCTATAGCAATCTCTTTAAATACATACTTTGACTTTACCAGTTGCACATTGGTTGCTGTTTTCCCTTATCTGATACAAGGTATTCTTAGTACCCTTAGGTAGTCACTTCCCCTTCTTACTCAGGTGGATCCCATTTCTTCCAATCAATCCTCAATTCCCAAGATAGGTATGCATCACAGTAATAAAAACAATTACATTTATTTTTCATTTCAGAAGTGCTTTGAGATTGCAGAACTTGTATCTAGAAATAAGTTATTAAATACTTAAACTTTAAAGCACATAAATTGTTTTTTAATCATGTCACTTTTTTTTTTTAATAGAAATGCAAAGAGAAATTTTTTGTTGTTGTTGTTTAGAGGACACCCCTCTAGAAATACAGTTTTCCTAGCTAAAAATATGTGGGAAAAACACTACCAAGATATTCATTATGAGTACATCTCCCCCTGCTGCAAATCAAACTGTAAGATCATTTTTTCTGTAGATGCCCGTTAAACTTAATGAACTGCATAAATTAATAAGGAAATGTAGTAGTGAAATTAACTAGCATCATACATTTAGAAAACAATACTATATTGTTTCAATTGCAAACTAAATGTGTTTTTCCTGTTCTTTGCTTTATTGAAAATAAATGCATTTAGAAATAAATATTTTATAACAAAAGAATTTTCAGTCTACTTATTAAAAACGTTATTGCATAGTTTTGCACAAAACACTGTCTTATCATTCCAGTTCCCTTCCACATATGAGTAAACAGGGAGAGGAAAATACAAAAGCAAAGAGGGATGGGAATACAAAACTTCCTGCAACTCCTGTTCCACCTTTCCTGAGTGGGCAATGGATTTTCATACAAAGCATTCCAAGAAAAAACTATCTAGGGCAAGAGATATACAGCAAACCCCCAGCATTGCACTTGTGCTACTTTGGCCTCCATTTGTTAGCGTGAAAAATGACATTTTTTTCACAGATTAACAAAATGTATGAATAAGCAAAGGTAGGCTGGGAAATCATATCTATTTCGTGAAATCACTGCCACTTGAGTTCAACTATTTTTGATTGATGTCACCAGATATTTTTATTAATGTCAGCCTAAATAAGCTCTCATTTTGGACTATTTTCCTAACTCTAATTCCAGCTCTGAATTATCTGCTCAACTTTTAACGTTAACTGAAAGATCATTTTGTGTCTGTGAAAGATCATTCAGTGTCTGTGAGCTCTAACAATGGTCATAAGAGCAGTGTCTAAAGATGCTATTTAAAATCCATTTGGCAAGGTGGTATAGAGAAAAGATAACATGTTTTCCAAGAGCTTAAATGGGTGGACACCTGCGAGGGACATCAGCTCACTCTGAAATATTTCCTGGATTATTACTTTGCTGCTTGAAACCCTTACAGATGCACAGCCTCTCGCAGGTATAACAACTTTGTACAATGTAACTGATGCCAACCTAAGTTATCTGCTGCAAATTCTTCAATGCTTGTGTTAGCTGCATAAAACATCCATTGCTTAATTTTGATTATGAAGGGGAAAAACAAACAAGAAGAAACAAACAAGAAGAAAAGACTCTATTTAAAACAATATATTTTCTCCCTTTTTCAGACTTAGCACCCATATTTCATGGGGGCATTCTTCCTCTGAAAGAACATTTTTGCCATGTGTTTTCTTGGTGATGTGTATACTACCTCAATATTATATGAAAGCATTAGAAACATTGTATTACATGTTATGCAACAATTAAATACAAGCTATAGATACTGGAAATCTCTTGTAGCACTGTGTCTGCTTTTAGCACAAATTATATATATGTATATAACACATAAACATACAATGTATATATACATATTTAAATATTTATCTATTAAAATCATTATGAATTTTCTCTAAACATGTTCTCATACTTAGCAGTGATTTCTTTCAGGGTTTCCTAGTATGGAATACTAGTCCTTGGTTTTTTAACCTGTCAAATATGAAAAAAAATCTTCAGTTTGCCTCCTATTGCAAGTTCAGTAAATGATCATAGATAAAAAGTACTGCTTTGTTTTTGCCAATGTTTACAAATTGAGCAGTATGTACTTTTCCTTACACGGGAAAGTACAAATAAAGGTAATTTTTAATCACATAATTGTGCTGCCATTTGCTTCCCTGTATTTATATAATGATTACATCATTATTCATGTCATGGTCTTAGGTTCAGAAGGAAGCAAATAAGCATGAAAATCACAGCAACATGTTTTGACTCGTTTTTAGGAAGAGTACATTTTGTTTTATTTGGTCATGTGTAACAAATGTGTGGTTGGGTAGACTTACTGATTATGTTGAATTTACAGGAAATATGTTTACCTCCAACTCTCCTCTAATGACCAAGAAACTTGACTTTCTACTACACTCCAGAGTTTGGCCAGTACTACCTAACTAGGAAAAAGCCAATTGCTACACTTCAGCAACAGCTTTTCCATAATGCAATGCAAGAGTCATTACTTACTGTTGTATTAGTGGGTGACCTTTCCGAATGTTCAGAATTTATGGAGTATTCTCCAACATAACATATTTTTATATTTTTCTTTTATTGAAAAATCTGTGCCCTTTTAATAGTCTCAATGAAATCTCAAAGCAAGACAGTGGAATAAAAGTAAACATTCTTCCTGAAGTGTAAAGGGTAAAGATCCACAAAAAAAAATCCACCCAAAAAATGGGGCTGTATTCTCAGCCTCTCCAAAATGGTGTCAAAATGCCTAATACTTGCCATTTCAAAGAAAATGGCTCAATTCCATTTAGAAGGAAATATCCTAATTCACAAATATACACAGTGGGTAATGTGTTAATAACACCATTATCGGCTGATAACACGGTGCAGTTAATGTAGCTCAGCATGAGTTGATTTTACCACAAACCATTGTTTCCTTTTAAAACAGCATGATATCTTGGGAAAAATCTCTCAGCATCTCACTATGGGGACTTAATAAACATTAGTCACCACAGTGCAGAAACAGGGAGGAAAAAAGGTACTTTATATTTCTTCTGTTTCATGCTGTTCTATTCAACCTCACTTAATTAATTAGTTTCTCTGAGCAATGTATCTGATCCTGGGATCACTGACTCTTACATTATTATGATGGACAGTTTTCTTTAAAAAAATCCTGAAAACTCACCTCAGCAAGTATCAGAACACTTTAAGTGATACAAGGTTGTATTTCACAAGTATAAAACTACCAAATAGGACCATCTGCTTTGCATTTTATTACTAAGATGTCAGTAAGAATGGATGAGAAGAGAAAATCCTTTTGGTGGAGCTGCGTCTCTGAATCCAGATTGTCTTTATTCTGTGTTTGCACATCCAAGTCATCCCTGGGTTGGATGTACAAACAACCATCCTTGGTTGTTGTAGGTTTCCTTGAGTCCTAGCTAAGTTCACATACTTGCAATTGAGGTGTATTTTAAGAGAAAAAGAAATCTTTCTTGCTAAATAAATCCAAAAAACCTGTTTGGTAAATGAATTTTCATTATATATCAGAGTTGGAAAGCAAATGCAACTTCCAGTTGCATGTTAAAGATGAGTAAGTGACCCACAGTACAAAGAAGGCTTGTTCCATGATCCACTAGGCAATTGGAAAATAGGGCTGTGTTTGTGTAAATACTAGTTGTGGTCCAGATACATGTTTTCATCATGTAAATCATGAGAAGCATAATACTATGCCTTCATTAACTTACTGGTTAACACAGAAGTATAACGAGGCATGTATTCATAGTTTGTATATGAACTTTATTTTATCAGAAATTTGTTTAAGTTTATATTAGGATTGAAATGTACATATGATATTTCTTATTAGATGCAAGAGACCATGAAAAGATTCTGAAATAAATCTAGTGATTTATATCTATGCTGGCTGAATCTTCATTCTATTCCTTTATCATCCTACATCCATCTTTCTCTAGATTATTTCCCATCTTATGAAATTGGTAGCTATTTTTACAGTTGATCTAACTGAACAGCAGGAAAGGATTTTCCTAAGTAGTTGATACCTCTTTGTCTTTTTTAAATTACTGGAAATTCTTTATTTTGTAAACAACCATTTACCTTGCATTATTCTTCAGGGGAAAATAAAAGGAGATACTGTACTTATTTGAAAACTACTTCATAAAAGAGTGGTGAAAACTTTTCAGCCTTTGAGATATGATGAGAAAAATTAATTGTCCGAAGACGAATCCACTCGTTGCTGAAAGGAGGCAAAGTTCAAGATATTTCAGTTGTTCCTATATAGGGTTAATTGCTTTAAATAAGGATTGAAAGCAGCAAGCGTGTTCTTCTATCTCAACAGAATTTTCTAATGGGTTAAAATTGCAAGATCACTAGAGAATATTTATTAGCTTTAGAGGAGAAGTAAACAGGCTAAGAAAATGCCTTCTGCTTGGCACTGGGTGTCACACCCCTGTGAAGCTGGGAATTATGTTCACAGGTGATATGCATAAGAATAAAAATTTTTGAGGATATGGGAAAACTATGAAAGATGTTTAAGCATATTGGCAGCAGCAGGTGACATTAAAATAAAGATTAAAGCCATATCTGGTTTTACAAAAAAAGTAAATTTTGAAATATTTTTCACTGCTGTCATTATTGTTGTTTTGAAATGCTAATATATCATGATTCATTATAGCTCTCTTTAGAGTTAGGATTTTATTCAGCAGGAAAAAATAAGATGTTTGAATTACTATAGTAGGTTTAATCATTTACAGTTGCTATATGGCTGTATTAGTTTAATATTTCATACAAGCTTCGAGAAAAATAAAAGCTCTAGACAGACTAAATTGCATTTTCTACCAGTGAAAAGAGTAACTTACAAAAAGTATAACTTAAGGATGATCTGCAAGTTAAAAATTGCTCTACTTCTCCATCAGATTATAAACTTTGGTTCTCATCTCAGGCACTGCAGGAATAGTTCCCTGTGCAAAGGGATTGGGGAAGAGAAGAATGTTCTCCATCAGGAAAAGCCCACTGAAAAATGGAATTGGGATCATGTTACATATACGTACACAGAGATTTCTTAGTCCATTGTGCTGTGTATGCTACATGTCACTTTCCTTATTAAGTCTACTCTGCCATTTCACTCACATATCTGTTTTCAACCCTGGCAAACTAACCTTCAAAGGTAAATTCTGGGAATGATGCTATCACTTGTTCCATGATTCCACTTCAGAAGTAAATGTACATTTATGGGACAAGCAGTTTTCCAAGATGAGACAATGGACAGCATCTAACAGCTTTCTTCTTATGCAGAAACACATATTTCAAAACCAAGACTAATAAAGTTATTTTTGAATCTCCATTTATAAATTGCTCTTGTTAGTAATAAGACCTATTGCAAAAAAGGTTATATATGAACTACAGTTTTTTCCAAATTCTCAGAATTTTAATAATAATCTGTTTCTTTAGTTTGAGCAGAAGGAATAAGGTTTCATTCCCATTTTTGATTCTTATAGTTTTTCACAGAACAGTTATGTACCATAAACTAGAATTTTGCCTGAGATTTAGAAAAGGTTTTTGCTTACATAAATAAATATAAAAATATAAACCATAATATACAGCTTTAATCAAGAAATATTTGATCTTATAATTTGGTTTGCTAAGTGTGAGGATATCCCTCATGATGCATTGAACACAAATAAGTAAGGCTGTCACCTAAGCAATTGCTCTTTGAATGTGTTGTAACTGTGGCTCTTTGTTTTCTGTCCTGTCAATTGATCAGGATGGAGATATATTGTTAGCCTTTTAAAATTAATTAATATGAGCCATGGATGTGCCCTAGAAGGATTGTTATTTCCCTTAATTATTTCTAAAATATCTTTTTTTTTTTTTTTCCATGATGGTTAAATAAGAATTAGAACCATTTAACTTAAAATAGATTATCAACACAGCTAGGACCTTAAATGAAGATAAATGAATAATTTTTGAAAGAAAAGCAACAAAAATCTATACGGGCTAAGAAATACCAAGTACAAAAGACTCTTTATTTTGCTTTGTTTTCAACTACTTTTTGATGGATCTTTAGAAAATATCAAAACTGTGGAGAAAATACTATCACAAGCCTAAGGATTATCTGAAGTTCTAAATCATTACAGGTCTATAAGATGAATGTGAAAGTTATACATTAGGGATTTTTTGCTGTCTGCAGTTGTATCAATGAAGGATGTATGTTAATTGCACAGGAAGGTCCTTAGAACATTAGGATTAACTGATTGAACAGAATAATGCTTCAATTGAAGCCTCTTTTCTCATCTAGATCTACTACAGTTTATAAAAAAAGTTACATGTAAAAATAAAATTACCACATAAAGGAGAAACAGTGTCATGACCCATCAAGATCATTAATGCACCACCAAGTTTCATGTTATTGGATTTCTAAGATGTCAAGATGGACTCCATGGTTTTTATCCTGAAATGTCTTGATCTATCAGAGCTATGCACATACATTGATCTTTGAGTCTTGTGCATAATCTTGTTTGAACTAGTTTGTTTTTTGTTTTGTTTTTTTTTTTTTTTAATTTGAAGGGAAAATGATCATCATCTCTTAAAACTGAGAGGAACTCAAAAAAAAAAAAATCAACATCAATGCTTTCCTGTATGTTGGATAGGAGATACCTAGCCAAGTATACTGACACTACTGGTTGCATCACTTTGTATGTAACATGATATTATGATATTTTATTAAATATGTACATTCTGATTCAGTCTGTAGATATAAAAAATTATATACAGGAGACTGTTGCTGAGTCAGGTCTCTTCAAGGGCAAAGTCATTTAAGGTTTTATTATAAAAATCTAGCAAGAAAACTTATTCAATAGACACTTGTTTTTTTCCTTTAACATACTTCTTCCTGAAATTACATGTATGTTATGCATTCAACTTGTTACAAAAAAAAAATTTATAATTTTATTATGACAAAGTTTAAAAAATCTGCTAATTGTTCAGTGATTATCTTTGATGATGGAAAGAATTGCTTCATTCTTATGCTAAGTACTTGAATTCTTCATAAATATTGAGCTATTTTCTGAAGCCAGTGAGTAGTAAGGCAGACTTTCATATAATGAGACACTGTGGGCAAGTCTAAACTGCAGTGTACTAATTTTGACGTGAGCACTATTTTGGCATGAAGGAAATGTTTTGTTTAGTGATTGGGTTCAAACTATAGAATTGTGTTGCCTTTCTTGCTTATATTTGCCCTAGCCATGATATAGGTATGATGAAAAGTACAGTCTTGCAGGATTTAAGCATTATTTAAATAATCAGTAATGTTATTTGAAAATCTCACTACCTTCCTGATCATCCAGGAGTATAACGTTTTATTCCCTGCAGTCTTTCTGCACCTTGTTACAGATCAGAAATAAAATACCTGGCACTTTCAATGCATGTCTTTCCAAATTCCTCTTCATATTTATATATTCCCTCTCTGTCTATTTATTACTTGAGCTGCCTCTGCAGAATTAATTCCTGTTCCAAAAGTTTTCTACACTTTAGTCTTACCTGTCCATTCTATTTCACCACAATTTCTTGTCTTATGTTACAAATATTTCTTAAACAACCATGACATTGCATTAAACATATTTTTCTTAATCTGACTGCTTTTAACATCTCACTTATGGTTTTTCCAAAGTCTCTGAAAGCAATGGTAAAGGCTTCCATTGAACTTTAGTCTAGCTTTGTTATAGCAATAAAAAGCTAATTAAAAAAAATATAACATGCTCTGCTACTACCTGTACAACTATTACTGTGTAAATTTACATTCAAAATATTATATAAGAAATTTATTGTTAAAGTCAGTGCTGCTGTTATCACTAGTGAAATACCATCTGCCAAGATGTACCACATCTAATGAGTCCAATACACAACTTTCATTTGTCTTCTCACAAGAAAGTGTATTTTTTTAATATATCATATACTCTGATTACATTGTTTATTAATCTCTATGTATGTTTAATGTACTTTCTAATAAATTTAAAACTGATTTTACACATTGCACTGCTTGGAATAGTAAACTGGCCATTTATTTTGTTTTAGTATTAAGTATAAAGTAACTCAAAATTACTATGACAAACTATGAAAAAATCCAGAGTAAATGTTATGAAAACAGTAGGATATCCTTAGTTTCACACTTCTTGTCCAAACAATCTCATAATTTCCAGAAAATCCCACCAACTGACTTCTAGTGATCTGTCTTAGAACAAACCCAGTCTCAAGGTGTAAGGTGTTTTAATATTGCTCCTGAAAGATACAATCATCAGGCTCTGATGACAAATGACATACAAATAAGAAACAGATGAACCAAAATGATTCAGAAAATACCTGTCTATAAAAGATGCCAATGAAATTTAAAAAAAAAAAAAAATTGCTAATAGCATTTTACCAGGATAGTTACTAAGCCAAACATGTTTCAAAATTTTTGTCAACTGCCTCCATAACCAAAAACTTATCTACAGAAAACAATATTGTTAATTGATAAGAAAATGGTCACTATACCAATCACATGAAACAGACTGGTTCTTTGGTAAGTTAGGTCTGGTAAAGCAAATGTAGCTATATGTCCAAAAGAAAAGAAGTCATTCTGCATCACTTACTAAAAAAAAGTCAGTCTTTGATGACTATTTGTGATTTAATAAAACAGGTTTTATTTGAATAAAATACCTCTTTCTTAAAAAGAGGAAATTATATGAGTTTGCATAAGAATATTAGTTTTTACAGAGAAACAAAGAGCAGAACTCCACCTACCTCTCTTTTCCCCCTGCAATCATAGAAAACAACAAATTTAGGCATATGCATTCAGACCTCAGTGGACATGGTCTCTGTCTCTAGTGTACACTAAAAGAGAAATTGAAAAGATTCCTTTACCCTAACCTGGAAGTAATTTCATATTTTTGGTAATTTTCTGATTTCCCTTTTTGCTTGAAATAGACACTAGCTTCTGAAAAAAAAAAAAAAAAAAAAAGTATTCTATTTGTTAATACTTACAGAGAACAATATATATGATTATTATCAGTAGATAAGTTAACTATTTTGCTTTACCCTCCAGGTATCTAAATTCTCCTGGCTGTTTTATCTTTACAGTTGTATGTGCCATTGTGCCTTCAGAAGTAACACACACAAACTGTGAACATGTTTTTGAATAGGGTAGTGCAATGTGAAATCTTATGATCCAGAAATACTTCCCTGTGATAATTTTCCTGCTTTTTGACAGTTCTTATTCAGAGAGGTGAGAACACTTAAATAAAAACTACCTTCTGACCTCGACTATTAAGTTGAATGTCTTCTTATGTGCTTGCATTTCATTCAGTTAATTGTTTTCTGCTGACATGAGGGAGATCAAGTTACTTTACATTCCCTAAAATAAAATGTCTGCACATAAAAGAAAACTTGCATGGTGGATGAAAGTTCTGTTAAATTTCTATAGAGTTACAAAGCTCAGCAGAAACTATTCACTGAGTTTGCAGAAAGAGAAAAATCATTCCTACAGTTGCAAGTTTCTGAAGTAAAAGCTTCCCATCAGATAGCGAGAACCAAGGCTGCAGGAACAAACAAGCAGATTGCTAAACTTGTAACCATGTTATTTAATAAATCTGTTAAAGCAACTTGTTACTTCAGACAGCTGGTTATGTGGAGTAGGATTGCATATGTGGATGGGATCACACGATTCACACTACCTAAAATCTCCTCAGTTCACACTATCTAAAATCTCCAGAGGAAAGTAAAATGATTGAGTTATGTAGCACTTTCACTTCTCTAGGAGGCTATATTTATCAAAGAAGTTCAACTTTAGTAACTGAGAAAGCAATGTGGTCTAAGATAGTTTCACTACAATCCTGATACTTGGAACCACCTTACTATCTTGTACACTCACTACCTCTCCTCAGAGATACTCGTTTATTCTTATCTGACATGTCATATAGGTGAAGGGTAGACTGATAAACTTCAGGAAGGACTATTTATCTTAAAAGACAGTGCTGCCACAGTACTATCCTGAAGCTTAATAAAACCTTATTGTTCCTCATTTATCCCACAGTGGCTACCATATCCTCTTTCACACATTATTTATTAGCTTCACAAAATGAGTATTTTTACTCTTTTGCATGATAGGCTATCCATTCTCCTGGGCACCTTATTAATTTTCATAGCTCATGGTATCTAGTTTGAGTTTGTATGTCTCAAACATGTAAAAATATCTGGCTGATGTTCCAAGCTCCTGTCTGTTACAACTTCTCATTTGAGTAGATCCAGCTGCTTCAGGTATTTTTTTGGTTTTCAAGGAAAGAACAGACAATTACATATTTTCCTTCTTTCTTCTTCACGTGCTGGGATAGAAAGAAAAGATAGCAAAATTATAAATTGTATTAAGCAATCAAGAAACACAACATAAATTCAATATCAAAACAGTTTTTATTACCTCTATTTTGAAAAAGAAAAAAATAATAAAAATAATAAAGGTCTTATGGAATGAATCACCACCTAATTTGCAAACATCCAACCAGCAAAAACTATAAGAAAGAAGAAAATCTGCTGCTATTCATAGCTGTCAAAAAATTAGATACACAAATATGAACTACAGGTAGGGTTGCATCTCTGCAGTGTGCTTAAGTGGGTAGAGGATACCTTTAAATACATATTTACAGAGTAAAAGTGTTTTTCCATATAATATCATGTGGGAAAGAAGCACCTGGCATTGATGATGATGATGATGATGATGATGATGATGATGATGATGATGATGATGTGATTGTCTATAGAATTTACCTAATTGAATTTTACTAAAGCATCAGTTTATCAAGTCTTGGTATTATAAATTATGCTCTCCATACTTTAGTTTCATTTTAGTTGATAGCCCATTTACATGACCTGTGGCTGCTAACAACTCCTGCATTTCCTTTCATATTTCTACAGTAGCACTATCTGTATCTCTTTTTGCAAGGTGCTTTGTGATAGTCTTTGACAATTCTCCTGGCAGCTATAGCTCCCCATGTGACAGGCACAACATGTTCTGCAGGTCTGACTGGCTTCTATTCATATTTGGGTCTTAACAATGGAGAAGCCAATCATTTATTCAGGGAAGAGGGGTCATGTTTTGCATTTCAGAATGTCTAAATAAACATTCTGTGAATGTTTTATGAATGAAACAGTCTTTTTTTTTTTTTTTTTTTAGAAAAACGCTGATTTAATATACTAACTACCGTTTTTAAAAAGTCTACTATTTTAAGGATGCCAAAAATAAAAAAAAAAATAAAATAATATCTGTTGTGCTTTCATTTTTCTCATGGGCTTGCAACACAGAGGGAACTTTTGGTTCTAACAGAGTTGTTTGATGTGAATTTTTCTTTAGATTAATTCTAACTTGTTTTTCTCATCCTTTGCAGTGAATATGCTGATAGAATTTACTGAATACAGCTCTTTTTGTAAGTTTCTGCATTTTTCCTTTACTGTAAGCTGTAAATCAATAGTAACTGATTCCTGGGGCCAAATACATTGACAGCAGCTTAATCAACTTGTGTCCATGTTCCTTTCAATGTCACCCCTAGCCACAAGGCAGTAAACTCTTTCAGAGCATTTTTCTTTGAACTGTTCTGCTATATTTTCTCTTTGTTTGTTTTAGAACATAATTCTGGCCCTTTCCCTCAGAAAGTGCTTTTAGTCAGCAGTTTTAGAGAGTGCCTCTTTCCTCCCAGGCCTACTCGTCTTGTATTTCCTTTATACTTTCCCTCCTAAGGATTTGTACAAGTCCTTTTTGGCAAGACTGGTGTGCTTGATTTTAATAGACGTTTTATGATTTCAAAAACTGTACTAAGACTGAGGTAAAGTACTCCCTATTTGTGCTGTATGTGTCTGTGTCAGATATCTGGCTAAATTCCAGTCACGATTTCACAAAAAATACAACATGAAACACATTTTGTAAAATCATCAATTGGAAATACTACTTTTGAGAAGAAGTTATAAAAGAAGAGATAGGAATAAATAAATAGGAATATTCTGTATTCACAAAGATAAACATCTAGTAAGTCTTTCCTTTGTTAAGTCATATTGTTGTTTGCAATGAATAGTCTAGAATTGTTTTGTGCACCAGGTCATCAACAGCAACTTTTGAACATTCTAATTTGAAAGCTTAACTGTAACAGGTTGATGAACATAATTACTAAAAGGTATTTCCCTGACAAAAAAAAAAAATTAATCAGTCACCTAAACAACTGGATGTAACAAGGAAAATGCCCCATCAGTTCCTCAGCAAACAGGAGTGCCATTATCTTAAATCTATAAAATTATTTCTTAATGTTATTGCAGAATATGGAAGTGATACAATCATAATGGTCTCAAAAAGCTCTACATATTTCCATGCCAGCCAAAAGTCAGCCTTACAGTCACTTTGTCAGGTTTAATCCCTAAAACTCAGTAAAAAAATATGGATTTTTCTCTGTCAATTCAATGGAAGTGTCTGTCTTAGAAAAGAATCTGTAAGGAGGAGCCACTCAGACATCTAATGGTAAAGTCTACCTTTGACATTATTGTTAAAGAAGATCCATGATATGTGGCTTAGCCTTTTTAAATTTTTTTCTTTAAAACCTTCTTTCTTTTTAAANATATATATATATATATATATATATGTATGTATATGTATATATATGTATCCCTAATTGCACAGATCTTCTGCCACTTCCCAGACCCCTTTCTTCAACAGCACTCTTCGCCTCCTTTCCAGGACTTTAAGATCAGTGTTATGTCTGTCTAAATAGTGTATGTGCAGANTAAAAAAAAAAAATCCTGTAGTGGATACAGGTACTAGATTAGTTTCAGAATTTATAAGACAGTGCATTCTGAAACTAGGCTATTCTACTAGACTGTTCACCTTCCTAGATGGGATCTAGATTTATATTCCTTACATAGCCTTCTCTTCCCCAAGGGAAGAGACTGTTTTCAGTCAGGCAAAAAGTCATATTGGCTTCTGTTGTGGCACCTGTTTGCATTTACTAGTCCCAGATGTTACTAGTTAAGCTCCAGGATATATCCAGACAAGTCTATATATATATATATATATAT
>VZSE01004120.1:902611-936676 GCA_013398275.1 Promerops cafer | reverse complement strand
ATATATATATATATATATATATATGTATGTATATGTATATATATGTATCCCTAATTGCACAGATCTTCTGCCACTTCCCAGACCCCTTTCTTCAACAGCACTCTTCGCCTCCTTTCCAGGACTTTAAGATCAGTGTTATGTCTGTCTAAATAGTGTATGTGCAGAACCTGTGAACAGCCTTCTAATTGATAATTCTCTCTCAATTTTTGTTATTTGAAGGATGGAGGACTTATCTCCTTAGCTCACATTTTACCCCAAATGTATAGCCAGCCTAAACCAACTGTAGCTAGCAAGCAGGTTTCTACTTGAGAAATCAGATGTTCAGTTTTGAACATTTACAATTGCCTGGTCCCTGTCATTGTTCACAATTTATTTTTAGCCTACTATAACCTCCAAGCAATTTTTTAATTTTGAATAAGAGGTTCAGGTATATGCAGTTACTAAATTCATCTAACATTTCGACAGATATAATTTTCTGATTTGACTTAAAATGTCAAGCATTAAGAATTTATTTTAAGTAGTAGCCTACTTCCTTTTGATCTCTCCAGCTTACCATCCCAGCATGTAACCTAAGTCATCTTAAAATAGAAGCTGAAAGCAAACAAGTAAAATTAGTAGCTCAGAAATCAAGACCTTTTCCTGAAATGTGCCCTTTATCCAGTTCAGTTTATTTAATTTAAACCTGTTTCTTCCACACCTAACACAAGTACAGGGGCCATGGGTTCTCTGCCAATGTTTCCTGAAGATTGCTTTAAAGATGTTTTTCTGACTAGATTTCCATTTCAATGCACTGAGAAAGCAAATATTTCTCAAGGTTTATTTTTTAAAATATAACTCTCCTGAATATGGGCTGGAAAAACTGCTGCAATACACAGTAATTCTAGACATTGTCATACAGGTGCTGTATTTAGGAAGGCGCAGAAGAATTGTGAAGAAAAGAATATGTAAACAAAAAAATTCTCTTGCATAAGGGAAAGACAATTTCATTTTGCTCATGGAGAAAGTCTTTGAGGTCAGAGCCTTTGTTTATTCTTTCTGAAAGTTTTATCTTTTTAATCTTAAACCACAAGAAATTACTGGTTTAATTTCTTTAATTCAGCGTGAAAAAGTGAAGGCTCAGGGGATCATATCAATGTATACAAATGTCAGAAGGGAGGATGTAGAGTGCAGTGGGTGCTTGGCTATGAGAACCTCAACCAACTGCTCTCTTCCTACCCCTTTTTAATGGGGCAGAGGAAGAAAATAAGATGGAACAGCTCATGGATTGAGATGAAGACAATTTAAAAGAAAAAGCAAAAATTGCACATAAAAGCAAATATAAAAAAGAATTTTATTCATTATTTTCCATCAACACCAAGACACCCATCCACTTGTTAGGAAAGAAAGGCTTCTACACAAGTAGCCATTTCTTGGGAATACAAATAACATAACCACAAAAGTCTGTATCCTCTCCTTTTCCCTCAGCCTTTATGATTATGTTGTAGAATATTATATAGTGTGTGGAATACCACTTTTGTCAGTTTGGGTCAGCTGCCCCAGCTGCGTCCCCTCTCAGCCTCTCACCCATCCCTAGCCTACTAGCTTTTGTGGGACGGAGAGGCTGGAGAGATGTTGAAGTGAAAGCCTTGATGCTGTCCATTTAAGTATTCAGCAACAGACAAAACACTGTTATCAACACTGGTTTAACCACAAATGCAAAAATCAGCACCATAGGGGCTGCCATGGCAAAAGCCAGACCCACCACAAGAACACAGAGACCGTCGTACCCAGTGACAGGACAGGATGCAAAGGTCAGAACATGAGATACAGGACATTCTACCTAGAATAAAGAAATTCTTTAATGTTCAGGCAGCTAAGCAAAACTACAAGCTGTTCTTGGAGAAATACAAAAGCTTTCTAGACATGTGTAAGAACCCAAAAATTTTCTCTCTTAAAAATGAGTCTCTTACAAATGCTTACTGTTTGTTTGTGTACTATGAATTAGATGCACTACAGAAACACTGACAAGATATGCTCAAGAAGTCAAAACAATAAAAAACTTTACTGGCAGCTTCAGAACATCAGAGAACCTTGGCAAAAAGCTTGGAGCAGCATTCAGTCAACATAAAACATTCCACAAAGTGCTAACTTAGCCCATTTCAACTAGGAAAACTTCAAGCCCATCTGATTTTAGGTCACTCAAAACTCTGAGAAGAGGAAATAGAAGAAGAAAGAGAGAAAATGCATAGAAAAGAACAAGTATAGCTACCACTCCTAGTCCTGGTGGTGTTCAGCTGATAGAAATTCCAAGAGGTAAGGTCAAAATATATACTTGCCTCATGTCATTGGTTAAACATCCTTTGGCTTTCCTGGGCCCTTCTCCCAGGCAGGACTTCATTCATCTGGCCGTTCTGGGGCTAGATGGAGGCTCCAGAGGCAGGTGTGGAGCACTGTGGATTGACAGCCACTGCCAGGCTGGGATACAGGCCTGGGGAGTGGGGTGTGCAGAACGGGGCATGGCCTTACCAGGGCAACCCCTGAGCTGCCCCTTCCCTCGCACACACACCCTAAATGTCTTGAGCCAGCAATCCCTCCAGTTTCTCACAACATGTTCCTCAGAAACCTGCTCTGCGTGGCCCAGCTTAAGCAAAGGAGTTGAACAAGATGACCTCTGGAGGTCCCTTCCAACCCAAAACATTCTATGATTCTGTCATAGCATAGAAAGGTAACCCATTTTTTAGTAGGCGCTTCATTAATATATGTAGAATCTCCAATACAGCATCCCAAAGGGGAATATTGCTGTCTATAACATACCATTACTGTATGGTACTTTATCTTAATTTCAAATAAAAAGATACAAGATAGAGACCAAAGAATTACAATGACCAACTGATTCATCATGAACAATGTAACAAATGGGTACCTGCTTGTATATCATAGAAGTGTTGAATGGAATGAAAGAACTTTTGTGAGCTTGTTAGTATGTCAAGGTCACAATGGTTGATTTAACAGTTATTTATTTTATTCTCATAGAAGTTTTCTACGGTTAATAATAACTCACATGGAAATATATATGAAAAAGTTATGGAGAGATTAAATGGAATTTTCACCCTACAGTGGTGTACACATGAGATACTTTCAGCTTGATTATACAGGATTTTCACAAATGAAAGCAGAATAAACTTCTTTCTTACTAAATATACTGACTTGACACATGTAGAAAGTAAAATCATTCTGTTATATTCTATGAGGTACACCCTATGAAAAATTATGGAAACATTATTGCTGTAATTCTGTACTTATGTTCAAAAGAAACCATACCAGATGTGAGCTGACATTATTATTAAAATCAAAGCAAAAAGTAATAAGAAAACAGACTAGGAAATACTTTTCAAAAGTACTCACAGATACCTTTTTTTTCTCCATAATAATAAAAAAAAATCTTTGAAAATACTGCTTAAAAAAATCCTAAAATATGTCTGAAGTTCATGAGTATGAATATTCTTACATCATTATTCTTATTCTTCCATTTACACGTGATCTACTGTTTTAACTAACTCATTATCTATTAGTTTGGGTATTGTAAGTTTTACTGTCCTCTTACTGTAGATATCTTACCATTTTACTCAGTAGCAGAATAGTCTGAAGCCTAGATGACACATTTTTCAATAAATTGTTCTTGTCTTCTTTATTCTCTTTAAACAGAGACCTATACTACTTTGTTTAGATAAAAGTCACAAAGTAAAATGGTCACATTAGTGTTAATTCTGAACTGGAGAATGCTTTTGAGTAGGATTTCCGTATCATCCCTTTTACTTAATTTTGGTGTTCGCTGTGGATTAACCTTGAATCCTGAAAACAATTCCCTTTCAAATGAAACTAAACTCAAGGAAGTGCTCTAAAATTGAATTTAATGTACAGCAACTGCTAAAGAGCTTTCAGTCCATGGCACCACAGTGGAAATACTCAGGGTAAAAATGCATAACACATATACTGTGATGTCTACACAGCCTGTTACGAGTACATGATACCTTTAATATTTGAAAGCAATTTGTTTTGTAGATCATGGAGTGCAACACAAGATGTTTCATAAGAGTGAAATTGGGTTCTGAGAATAAAGTATACAAACTTCTCTTCTTGATTTCTGCTGAAATAGAGCTATAATTTTCTGTAGTGAATTTAACTGATCATAATCAAGCAGAAAAAATATGAAAATTTTAAAAGGAACCCTGCTTATTACAGCTCAGTGTAATGAATAAGGGCTTCTCACTGCAGTGAAAGGCCTTTATTTTGACTATTCTACAGTACATGGAATCTCCACAGTATCTGTGTAGGAGGAATGTAGTATCTATGTAGGAGGAACCATCTGGAGTATGTGGTGTTCAGCTATTCTAACATTTTTTATTGATGAAAATATACATGCAACATAATGAAGTTGAAATAAAAAATATTGTTTGGCAGAATTTATGATAACATAATTAAGGTCATGGAAAAAATCCAGTTTTGAATAACTTATCATTACAAAATGGTGGGAACAGGCAAGTTTATTGGACATAGGTTGCTGCAAGTAATTAGCTACTTTTTAAACAGTAACTTCAGTTTTATGAGGATTCATTACTGTATTTGTGTTAAATGTTTGTGCAGCTCAAAAGAGTTTCTTTGTGTTTGACCAGACAAAGACCTGATAATGTCCAAAAGTACCAGTACTTTGAAGTTAAGGCTACTGTCTCTTTGTGTTGCATCCTCAGAAAACATCAAGCACTTGTAAAAATAATGAGTAACCTCAATTTAATTATGAAATTCTGCTCTTTTCAGATACAGATATTACAGTGAGTGTCACCACAGGAGCAGAAGACAACTTCTTCTCCCAGGTGATTATTTTGTAATGGAGATCATAATTTCTATCACTTTTTCATTACATCTTAACTGTTCTGTCTTGCTTGGCTGCATCCAAACACTTAATGAAAGTTGCAGCTGCTTTTGCATAAAAGAGCCTTGCTACAAAGAGGGCTGGTTGCATGCCAGAGTTCTGTGTATTCCAGCCATTCAAAGACTGAATTCAAAGTCTTAAGGCTAATCTAATAGCACAGCTATGAAGTACTTAATTAGTCAATAGACAGACAACGACTTTTTTTCTTTTTTTTCCCTCCCTAATTATTATGCACATTAATAAGCAAGCCGTAGAAGACCTGGGAATAATAATAAAAAAAGACATTCCTTTCTAAGTTTTTAGGCTTCTTGTTTTGAAGTATCTCATTGACATTGCATTTGATCTGAATTCACAACCAACTCACACTGATCCCTGGATCAGAGCCTCCTTAACAGTTTTTACCTCAAAACATGTTATTCATAGCAAGTGGGACAAAGAAGAGAAAATGCACATAAGCCCAAGGAAAAAGAATGAGAGAAGACAAGTAGAAAAACCTTGAAAATTGGAAGGAGAGCTCTATGCATTTTTTTTTCCTAATTATGCTTACTTGCTCAATGTAAAAATGTAAGCCTAAAAGACAGTGCATCACAGCTGCAAGAATCAGGTATTTGTTTGTTTATTAAGGATCATACTTATAATTTCTCTATTAAGTAGGTTGTTAGCAAACATATTAACAAACACACAGAAATTGCGAAAATCTGATTTGAATAAGACCTACATTTGCATAAATCCCTAACGGGTTGACAAAGGTTCATTTTGAAGTATTTCAATTGAAAAAAAAATGGAAACACAGTGAGTAGAAAAGCATATTTTATTCCAGAGAATCAACATTACCTGATTTGTGCCTTTAACTGTCATTTAAAAACTCCTATGTATGAGAACCTTTTGTCTAAGTACAGTCATTCATATGCATGAATCCCTTACCCAGCAAACATTTCAGACTAATTTTCAGTACTCTTGAATCAACTTCCTAAATTCATAATTTGTTAAATTTTTTTGTTTTTGTTTTTGTTTTGTTTTTTGTTTTGGACTGATTTCAGGTGGAAAAGGATCCACATTATGTCCTCAACTGAAACTGAATTACAATTTTAGGTAGTGGTGCACAGATATTTCTACACAACCAATGCTGACAATACTTAGAGCAGTATACCTGCACGGGCAAAGCAAGACCATCACCACATTATACTCTAGGGTGGCTGATTTGGTGACTTTAGGGTGTTATACTCTAGGGTGGCTGATTTGTTGCCTTCAGACTGTGTATGGACTGAAGAACTCTTTGGTATCTAAAAGTGGATGAGATTAATTCCTGTCATGGTAATTAATAGAATGGGACGTATGGGTATATATCATGTACATGTACTTTGAATTAAAGCAGTAGGGAGCACTATGGCAGGTGAGCTAGGAGTCTAATGACCCATTCCCCAGGCTTTTGAAACTGAACTGTGAAAACAAGGTGGCTTCATGTAAATAGAAAAGATTTTTAGGCATTCTAGACCTTTAAACCAGCCAGCAATTAATTTGAGAGAGAGCTCTGAGCCAAAGCTATATGATGAATTGAATTTTGGTGTCTAGGATCAGGCCTTGTCATGGTTTTTACTACTAATGGCTGTAATGGCTGTAGTCATTACGTCTTTTCCTTCAGCCAGCATGCACAAGCTCAACTGAAATGATCATAGTCACCTTCAAAACAGGTATGGAGCGAGCCAGTTATTTTATCCTCCCACAAACCCTACAAGAATGCTGTGTTTTCATCCATAATGAACTAATTCTTAAATTGTTAAGTAGTAAATGAATGTTCAACTTAAAAAATTGCTACCTTTCCTAAAATAAAACATATATATATAAAATCGATCGCCACCAACAAGAAGTTAGTTCTTCAAGTTATTGATCTGCATCATTAACTGCCTTTCTGGCTATCAAATACTAATGCATTTGTCAATCAAGAAATATAATAAATATTATAGTAAATAGTAAAAGAAACAGTAAATATTATGTTATACAATTTTGTCAAATATTCTGTTTTGGATAAAACATATAATAATTATAATGAAGCAATATTTAATGTAAGTGGTTTTACTCCAGTCTGCTTCCCCCTTTCTTCTCCAATTAAAATCTATTCATTCTATATGTACTAAAAAAACCCCCAAACATAAAGAACTATTAGGGGAACTCTAACATCACCTCTTTGACTGTTGCAATTTCATATTTTTTTTTTTATTATTCCCAGGTAAGATTGCTTTTTAGCTGTTGTAGGTTTTTTAAATTTCTCTATCAGATAATTTAATTATTTATCATCTCATTAGCATGCTTCTTGATATTTAATACTAAATGTGCAAGTTATTTTTGTTGCTTGATGGTGATTTTCACATCTTTTGATCATTTTTGTTTCCCTTTGCTTATTATCACAAGTTTGTAAGGCCCCAATTATCTTTAATTCAATGCCTCAAAACCAGATCCTTTATTTCAGTATTTTTAGAACTTGAAAAAGACAAGATACAAGAAGGCAAAACACATTAGCCTATATTTCCACATCTGTATGCAAAATAAGAAAAAGGAACATCACTTTGAAATCTCTGTTTTTGGTAAGCATGTATTATCACCAAATAAATACAAAGTTGTAATTTTTTGCTGTGTTGTGGGGTTGGTTTGGGTTTTTGCTTGCTTGGTTTTTGGTAGGGGTTGTTTGTTTTTTTAATATCTGAAAGAGAGGCATTCCAGAGACTTTAATGTATTATATAAGCATAATAAATAAATACATAAATACAGATATTTTAATTGTGATCTTAATTGATTCAAAATAATACATTTATTATTTAACTAAATTTACTATTTGACTATTTAATTTTGTGGTTTTTAATTATATACAGCTATTTCTATTTCTCACTCTATGGCTTTTCCCAAAATGCTGCAGGTTGCCTGAAGCTATTCCAATCTTCAGTGTAAGATTTTGACGTTTTTAGGATGTGCTTATTAGACATTCAGGTGAGAGACTGCATTGCAACACATTCTGTCAATCTCAGAAGTATTTTACTAACACTGTTGTTATGCATCTTCTCTTTCCAGAATAAAAATTAACAAACTTGATAAGCCTACTAAAGACTTAAGCTGCATCTGAAAATAAAAACTAAAAAAGAATTAAATCTTTCACAGGTCAATAAACCAACATTTATATGTACAATATCCTTTATTAATGTAGGTATTCAAGTCTGTATTACTAGTTATAAGGCTAGATTGCTGAGGATTCCCTTCCCACCTTAGTTTCCTTCCAGATTTAAAGTGACATTAGATGATCTCTGAGCCCAGTGAAATGGAAGCTGATGGAGCCTTCCCAGCAGTGTCTGTCTTTAGATCATAAAATTAATATCTGAGAAAGTGGAAGAATGATGCAATCCAATGCTTAAGGTGATATTTAGAGAGAGTGTATTTCAAAAATCATCACTGAAGTCACAATTCTAATCCAACACTATGTACGGAAGGGACTGGATAAAACTGTACAAACTTCACCATTTAAAAAGGACAATAACAAATTGCTTCTCCTTCCACCCACCTCCTTGCTTCTGTAATTAAATGATAAGCCAATATTTACCTTGTGTTCAGTATTTATGATCACTGTGCAAGATTCAAACAAAACAAACTTGTAACTTCAACACTTATTCAGCAACAAATTCTGGTGCTTCCAAACAGTCATGAACTGCTGCATCTGTGCAATGGAACACCATTCCAAGAAAAGATCTTATGCCATAACAGCAGAGGTAGAGAGCAGGCATTTCATTGGATTCACTTACAGTGTCTCCCAGTAATTAGCTTGAACCACACAATTCAGTAATACAGCTATACTGCTTCCTGTAGCTGGTGCAGTATCTTCAAATTTTACCAAAGAATAGATACAATATCATTCAAGTAAGCAAATTCATTTATTAAGCAATATTCAGAATAATATTAGAAAATTGATATCGTGACTTAAAAAAAATTATTATGTGCAATGCCTTTAAGGTCTAATAACAATGTTTAGTATTTTCATTATATTCTGTAGTCAAGAGTCCTTTCTCTGACTGCATTGTATAGATCCCTCTAGTCCCTTTCTCATTCTGCTTCCATTTTGTTCTGAGAAAAAAACCCCAGTATTCAGCAGTTCTGCCCACTGCATATGAAAACTGTTCATCTCTTCTATTTCATCTCAGTTGTCAGTTATGGCAAAGCTTAGACAAAGCCTCTAAACTTTTCAAAATATCTAAAAATCTGAACAAAGACAAGACTTTGACATACATTGAAGTAGTGCAGCATTTAATGTAAATCTACTGTTGAATGATTATTATTCAGAAACCACTCATTTGGCTAAGTTGATACACTTTCTTTAACAGCTTTCACTGTCTCTCAAAAATAAAGGCTCACAGATAGAAGGTAATTTATCACCATATATTTGTGTGATAATTGTACTTTCTGAAATATTTTCTTCTTATTCTGTTTTTAAAGAAAATAATATCTCTGTGGAAAAGAAAAAGAAAATCATTTTCTCAACATGCTATGTGTTAAAAGCTTTATCTTGCACCATCTACATGTTAGAGTAACTTAGAATTAGTAGTATACAGTAACATATTTTAAGTTTAAATGACTTTTAAACAGCTGTTACTGTTCCTAATAAATATCTAGTCTTTAATAGAATCAGTCAAGCTGGAAAAGACCTCCAAACACCACCATGTCAACTAAACCATAGCACTAAGTGCCAGGTGCAGTCATTTCTTAAACACTTCCAGAAGTGGTGACTCTGCTGCTTCCCTGGGCATCCTGTTCTAATTCTTGACAGCCCATCAGTGAAAAAATTCTTCCAGATGTCCAAGCTGAACCTCCCTTGGCACTCTTTGTGGCCATTTCCTCTTGTCCCATCACTAGTTGTCTGAGAGAAGAGGCCAAGCCCATCTGGCTACAACCTCCTTTCTGGTAGTTGTAGAAAGTGAGGTGGTCTCCCCTGAGCCTCCTTTTCTTCAATCGAAACACCCCCAGCTCCCTCAGCTGCTCCCCATATGACTGACTCTCTAGACCATTCCCCAGATCTGTTGCCCTTCTCTGGACACACTCCAGCACCTCAATGTCCTTCTTGTACTGAGGGACCCAGAACTGGACACAAGATAGAAGATGTGGCCTCATCAGTTCTGACTAAAGAGGAACTAATCAGTTGCCTATTCCTGATGGCTGCTCTATTTCTGACTGAAGCCAGGATGCCACTGGCCTTCTTGGCCACCTGGGCACACACTGACCAATGTTCAGCCAGCTGTTGACCAGCAGCCCCAGGTTCTTTTCTGCTGAAGAGATCTCAAACTGCTCTTCCCTCAAGCCTGCAGTACTGTGTGGGGTTGATGTGACCCAAGAGCAGGACAGGGCACTTCACCTTATTGAACCTCATGAGCCTTGGCCCATTGATCCAGCCTGTTGAGAGCCCTCTGCAGGGCCCTGCTACCCAACACTCCCACCCAGCTTAGTGCTGTCTGTGAACTTACTGAGGGTGCGCTTGACCCCTCATCCAGATCATTGATAAAGGTATTAAACAACACTGATTCCAGTGTTGACTGAGCCTTGGGAAAACCCAGCAGTGACCAGCCACCAACTGGATGTAGCACATTCACTGCCACTCTCTGGGACAGCCATCCAGACAGTCTTTTACCCAGTCAAAAAGAGCACCTGTGCAAGCCATGGGCTGCCAGCTTTTCCAGGAGAATTGCATGGGAGACAGAGGTTTTACTGAAGTCCAGGTAGAGAACATCCACAGCCTTTCTGTCATTCACTAGGTTGGTCAGTTAGTCATAAAAAATATCAGGTTGGTCAGAGAACACACCTTTCCTTAACCCATGCTGGCTGGGCCTGATTCCCTGGTTGTCCTGCACATGTTGTGGAACTGCAGTCAAGATAATCTCTTGCATAGTCTTCTTAGGCATTGAGGTTGACACAGATAGGTCTCTAATTACCTAGATCCTACAGGTTTTTTATGTCCTGTCCTTCATGTTAATTGAAAGCAGAGTTTCAATGGATGTCACTATGGAAATTACTTACCATTCTACCATAGGAATATGCTTTACAGACTTTACTATGAATATATGATAATAAGGAAAAGTTACAAGTGTCAGCAGATTCAAATCTGGAACTATGAGAAATAAATCAGAAATAGATAATACAAATCCCCTGTATAGTTCTGTTACCTCTATTTTCCCCTTCATATCATTATCAATTCAGCTTTTGCACAACTTCATGTAATAGCAGGTAGTGCAACACATAGTTGTATCCAAACTAAAACCAAACCTGAAGGTTCAGTACCAGATCAACTACATCATAAAATTTATGTGGGCTAGAGAAATGTATACAAGCCCAAGCATTTATTGATATTCTTACTGAAGAATTAAAATCAAAGAAAAATTTTTATTAATACGGTTACAATGATAGTAACAATTATAGACCAGTGTATCCAATTACTGGTCATTCCCTGATCTAACTGAATAGTATCTTCCTTTTTCTTTGGTGTTATTCTTACCTTTCCGGTTTTTGTTGAACAAAAGAGAAAAAAAAAACCAGCAAAACCCAAACCACAGCAATCCCAAACAATCAAATAATTGAAGAACCCAATACACACCGGCAGATGAGAAGTCATTTGTATTCCCAAGTTCCTTACTAGAAGGGAAATTATGTCATTCTCACTCCTTTGCCTGTTGAAGTTCATATATTCTTTAAAGCTCCCCTTTTCTTTATTAGTCCATAATCTATGATTTCTATGTAATTATTGTATGTTCTATGGTATATGTGTGTTAGACATTGTTTATGTTTTTATATCTAAAACTGGTCCCCAACTTTCAGGGTAGTATTTCTTTAATGCTTATTAGTTGACCAGCAATGATGTTTTTAATAGGCCTTGGGACTCTATTCTTATCTTTTGTGCAGACATTCAGGATGTATATCCCTACATCATTACTCTAGAGTCATAGATAATTAATTTGCCCCAGAATAAGTGCTGCTTATTACTATCTCTCAGTAATAATATTAATAGAACAGAATTAGTAGCCACTAACTGCAAAAAACAAAAAAAGTTATTATAACAGTAGGTGTTACAATAAAATGTATGCTAAGCTAAACCTGAAATAAATTAGATAATAGACAGTTAGCTTTTTAGCAACTATAGAGATTGCCAAAACTGTTCCAGGTAGGCCAAGTTCAGACAAAGCAAGTAGGGTCAGTTAAAATTCCGGGCCTTTGTATTGCAAGGCTGTGGCCTGTTAGCAGTATGGTAACATACTCTCTGTGTGCTAGAGGACAGCAATTTTACATTTGTCCAACTGAATATGCAGTGATAAAGAGCTCTATTTCTCCTTTAATAAAAGGCTGAAGGGAGGAGGAAACTTTTTTTTCTGTTTTCAGAGAGAAGATCCCAAGATGCTGAATTGTAAGAATGCATTAAATTGTTGACAATGGAAATCAGCTCCTGACATTGAAAACACTGGAAGAGTTCCAACAACATAACCCATTTTTCTAATTGCTACAAAGCAACACAGCTCCACAAAAATCAGTTGAGTGCAATATTTGGCAGGAACTGAGAAAAAAAGGAAACACACTTCCATATGCAAAGGCAATCTTTTTGTTAAAACCTTAAGACTAATCAATGATTATTGGCCCATATTTAGTTTTATATAACAAGAAGAAAATAAAAAAAACACAATAATAGTATTAAAGGCTTTGCACTTTGCTTTTCTTGATTGAAATTCTACTTTATAGCCAAGTATATGGAATATCTTACATATGTTGGGTAATTATTTTAGTTTTTCTTTATTGATCTCAATTGCTTTTGTCCAGCAATCAAGTCTACATTTTCTTATATGACCACTGGTGAATTATTTATAGCTATGGGATCTCCTTTATAATCCTTTGCCTTCCTTTTCCTATCATATCATATCATATCATATCATATCATCATATCATATTATATCATATCAAAATCATATCATAATCATGTCATGTCTGCAGCCTTTTACACTGCACTGTGTCCCTTTCAAGAGTGCTGTTGTTGTATGATATCTATGTTTATATTGCTACTACTGTTAGTGTGATAAATATTTCCTTCTATATAGCATAAGAAATATGCCACATGATTATATAAATCTAAATTAAAACTAATAAATTGAGTAATAATTAATAAACCGATAATTAATAAACTGACTAATAATCAGTGAACTGATGATATGGTTAAACAAGCTAATTTTATTCAGACAGGCTAAGATTAAGACAGACAAAACTGGAAAAGTCTTCAAGCCTTGAAAAGTTGAACAAAGCTTGTTATTTCTTGCTAACACTGGTTCCTGCCCAGTATTTTATTCTTAAAATTAAAGATAGACTACAGAATTCTTGCTAGTTCACAAGTTTGTAGAACACATTTTCTAAGGTGTAACCCATCACGCCAGCTTGTGGATAGCTTACCTACTTAGTAGTTCTCTAACTAAAAGTTCTGACCTTGTATCTCAGAACTGCTGTCTGGGGTTCTGTGATGGGTTAGCCTTGGCTGAATGCTAGTTTCCTACCACACTGCTCCAGCACTCTGATCCTCAGCAGAACAGGGAAGGAGATAATAAGATGAAAATAAACACTTGTGGATGAAGGTAAAGGCAGTTTTGTAAAGCAAAAGCAAGGTTGAGTGCACAAAGCAAAGAAAAAAATCAATATATTTTATTCCCTACTTCCCATCATCAAACTATGTCCAGCCCTTCAAGGGAAGCAGGGCTTAGCATGGATAGCAGTTGCTCTAGAAGACAAAAGTCATAATAATGAATGATTTTCTTCCTCCTCTTTTTTCTTAGCTTTTATGTCTGAGCAGATGTTATATGGTATGGAATATCGCTTTTTGTCAGTTTGGGTCAACGATGTCCCCCTAAACTCCACTGGTGGGAGATGGAATGTTGGAGAGGCAACACTGATGCTGTGGGAGCACTGCTCAGCAGTATCCAAAACATTGATGTGTTACCAACACCTTTCCAGATACCAATGAACAGCACAGAGCTGTGAGGGTGCGGTGCCGTGGAGAAAATTAACTCCCTCTCAGTCAGACTAAATACAGCCTCACATGTTCAAGCCCTGCAGTAATAAGAACTTCAACAGTTAAAGGTGAGTAATTATCATGCTTTTTTAAAAAAAAAAAAAAAAAAAAAATAAAAAATTCTTGTACTTTGGGATGCTGCAGAAGTTTGTAATTCACTCCCACTTCATGTTGGATTCACATACTGCAAACTGTATTTCAAAGCCTGTCAGACTTCCAGAAATAACTAGGTCCTGACCCACAATTGTTGAACAGAAGAGTAGTGATTTCATGAAGTGATTTTAAGAGCAATTACTGGAGGAAAGTTCCCTGGGTCATGCTGGTTCTATAAAATCTAAAGGAAATAAAACATAAGAATTCCCTCAAATCCTCTGCATTTCTGGTACAATCCCATAAGTTCAGTGGCCAACCTGCAGGCTTTTTTCTTGTTTTACAATTTCAACTTCTGTTTCATGTTAGCTTTACACTCTTGTTTAGCAGTCATCTATTCATGAGTGGTGCTACACAGAAGTAAATGAGTATCTTCCCTGAAAACTAAAATGGCAAATTAACCATCCTACAGAACCTCCAGTCGAGCACACCTAACAAGATAAGGATCTCTATTCAGGCCCAAATATGTAAGAACATGATCAGTTTGAAACACCTGTTCCAAAAATGTTCAAAGACCCTTGTTTGTATTCAATCTTTAATTGAAACTATCTCAGAATCGGAACAAACCACAATTGCTGTTGTGTGAATACTATGTCAACTAAGTGGGAGTAACACTACTTTAACACTTACTAAGGTAATGTTATTGACATTAGTGTTTAGGGACTGGTATAATAATGCTGATCATTCTGCTTTTATGTTGCTTGTAATAGTAAAGCTACTACTGCCAGAAGTAGAAAATATATCTTCTTCAAAAGAAGAGAGAAAGAAGAAAATCTAAATCAATCTAGAGCTGTGAATCTGGCCTTAAAGTTGAGCCCAAGCCAGGGTAGGCACTATGACTCTGTAAAGTCAAAATATTCATAATAATGTTAAGACAACGGAAAACTGAAAACTGGGTCTCAAGGAGATTAATTTCTATACACATGGATTCCTCATGGAAGCAGATGACTATACAGGAGTACTTCTAGAACATTTCTGTATTTACAGCCTTTTGTATAATTGCATTATACAAAAATAAAGATTAAGGCTTTTTTATCTGCTGAATAGTTTTCCAACACAAAACGTGTATGTCTCTGGATAATTGCCTGAAGAATAAATATACTTTTTGAATAGGATAAGATAAAGTCATTCTCCATTTTCTTCCTGTAAAGCTTTGCTGTGTTATATAAGGAAAATAATCTAGATTCATAGAGCAAAGGAAAGAATAAATGTATCTAGCTGTACCCTTCTGATTCTGACACTCATTTAAAATAATGTCTTGTATAATGCATGGGCAGTATTAGGATAAAATGGGAGTGAATAGGATGCTATCAGTTCCATCAACAGGATGCATATTTTCACCATCACAAAGGATTTTCTAAACACTAGGTCACATTCTGTTTCACTGGCTTGAAGGAGGGACTTCTTTTTTTTCTGAATCCATTTTTCCTATTCCAGATACAGTAATATCATCTATATTTAACTTTAAGCTGAATTTCTCCATGAAGAGTATTCTCTAAGCAGTTCAGAAAAGTCTGTTCTCTAGGCGGTAAGAAACATTTCAACTGTGTTTTTAAAATGATTACTGGACTAATCACTTCCATTCAAGAGGGAAAGGAACCAAATGGCCTACAACAACATGTGCCTAGCTACTCACACTGTTAAGAGGACTATATACACACGCTAAACCAAACTTCTTTAGGACCTTTGAAATTGCAGGATATAAAGACAGATGTTTGCTAGGCTTAGATGTAGCAATAGGCATACATAGCAACCAGGAAGAGGTTTTCCAGTGTTTCTGTAAATGTTCCACTTCAGCTGTTCATCTTCAAATTTATAGTGGCTTTTTGTTCTTATTTTTGTTTCATCACAGTAAAGCTACTTCTTTATGTATATGAAGAAAAAACAAAATTTAAAAAATTAATTTACAGAGATTTATCTACAGAGCCTTATAGTTTTCAATCCCCAATATCACACCAGAATGGCTTTTCTAAAACTATTTACTGAAAGAGAATTCTAGTTTCCATGATTTCCCAGTATCTGTTCTTAATAGATGACACATTATTTGATATATTTTTGTAGTTCATAATTTATAAAACAAACAAAGAAGCATAAACAGCTAGTAGACTTGCATAAAATTTTCCAGAAGAACAAATTCTCTATTTTCCTATGGAAAAAACCCACCCTTTTAGTGAAGATTGCATTTTATAACAAAACTAGTACTAGAAATAACAAAATGATTAGAAGTTATTTATATTTTAACATGACATTCTCCTAAAGGAAAATTTGGGCTAAAAACCATCACAACAGGAAATTTTGTGGGAAAAAAATGTTCACTGTACTTGTGTAAAAAGGCCAGACATTGTACCTTTACAGGAATCCCTTTGGAAAAACAATCTTATTGCTAAGTGCAAAATTAAACAAAAAAGTTAGGTTAATGGAACAAGTTATGGAATTTTTTTTTCCCTAGAACTGCAATATGAATTAATCAACATGCAAGAAATTTTGACTTTCTCTTATGAAAGGGAAACTAAGCAGATAAACTGCTCAAAAATATTTCTACTTTATTCAACACAGTACTTTGATTCCCTCCCATATCACCACAATGCTTCAGTCTCCAAAGTATATGGAACAAGCATTTTTTTAATATCAAAGGCCTAATAAAAAAACAAGGCTCTGACAATGGTATTACATTAGAACTTGAAAAGTTTTCCTTATACCATCAAACTCCTCTGCTTTTGAAACCTTGAAAAAAACACAGCAACTCACCCCTCCCCGCAAAAATTAAAAGCATAAGTAAAAAAAAAACATTTGAAATTGAATGATTTTTAGGTGTCAAGTACCATTCATAGGTATAGGCCTAGAAATTACAGAATGCACTATTGCAAGGTATCATTCTATCACTGTTTATTATAAAGAAACATGACAAAATCAGCCAGAAGTCCATTTCAGACAGATGAGTCATTTTTCACCATTTTACTTTTGTTCAGAAAACATAGTAAAGCCTGCTAGGAAGTTGTAGAAATAGTAGTTTAAGGAACTGGAGTTCAAAACAAAATGTTAAATTGCTTTAAAGCATATTTGTAGTTCTCATGAATAAAGTATCAGCTCTAAAAAGCAAGGCAAAAAATAGCAGAGCAGAAAAGCAAGGGCTTGATGGTAGAAAAAAATGGTATTTCAGTCTGAGCAGATGTTTCTTTGAAAGCTTGCTGCTTATTCTCAACATTTTGAGAATTTCAGTCAATGAAAATATGGATTTTGCTTAATCAGGTGAATTTTGTCAGAGAAATATAAAATTAAGAAAACAGCCTGCAGCTGAATTATGGGTAGCTAGATTTATAAACAGGTTTGTTCATTAAAAGAACAAGAATTCACAATGAAGTTAAAAGTTTCAAACATGAGAAATGCTTTTAGGGCCAGTTTTAATTTCAAGCTAGGCAGTCAAAAGTTATTAAACTGAGGCCATGAAGAGGCTCACTCTAAAATAAACCAGGCTGAGAAATTTGTTTAAAATAAAGTAGGAAAGGTTCCTGCCCAAAGATCACTGAACAAGGGTCTACATTTAAAATCATAAAACTCATACAGCCACATAATTATTAAGTTGGAAGGCACCTCTGGAGCTTATCTGGCCCACACCTTCAGCTCAAGCAGTGTTTCCTAGAGCCAGGAGCATGTGCAGATGCCTTGTGAAAATCTCCGAGGGTGGAGACTCCAAACCTCCCCGGGCAAACTGCCAGTGCTCAGTCACTCCCACACAAAAAAGTGTTTCCTGATGCTCAGACAGAACCTCCTGTGTTTCAGTTTGGGCCCATGGCCTCTTGTTCCAGTCCACCACTCAAAAGAGCCTGTCTCTGTCTTATTTGCACCCTCCCTTCACGTATTGGTATATATTGATGAGACTTCCCTACAATCTTTCTCCTCTCCAGGCTAAACAGTTCCACTTCTCTCGTCCTTTCCCCAGGGGAGAGTTTTTCAGGCCCTTCAGTATCTCAGTGGTCCAGACCTGGACCCAGCACCAGGATGCATCTCACCAGGGCTGCTCTGTCACCACCCTTGATCTGCTGAACACTCCTAATGCCAAACAAGATACTGTTAGCCTTCTTTGCAGCAAGGACTCATTGCTGGCATAACATTCCATTTGGTGAAATGTAGTGAAATCTAGACATAGCTGCAGCAGGAGTTACTCTTGGAAAACATTTGCTGAAAACAACCTCTGAAAGCTCTTATATATTTATCATGTAGAAAGGATTTTGACTATAGGAAATATTCTGATATAACCTAGGATAAATAGATTTTTCTTTTTATAACCCACACATAGTTAGCCTATAGTCATGATGCAATCTCCCAGATATTTTTTCTCTTCTGTTTACAGATGATGATCCCCACTGTAAAGCAAACTTTTTTTTGAAACTAATTTTTAAATCTGTGGACAAGGGGGAATGGTTTTAAGCAAAAAGAAGCTATATTTAGATATGGTGTTAGAAGGAAATTCTTTAGTGTGAGGGTGGTGAGACACTGGATCAGGCTTCCCAGAGATGGTGTGAATGCTCCTTCCCTGGAAGTGTTCAAAGCCAGGTTTGGTGGAGCCCTGGGCAACTTGATCTGATGGGTGGCATCCCTTCTCATGTCAGGGGGCTGGAAATTAAAAGATCTTTAAGATCTCTTCCAACCCAAACCATTCTATGATTCCATGGTGAGTGCTGTTAAGCTTAATATGGTTCTAGATATAATAGAGAAATTAGGTCCTGTGAATTGATTCTTGCCTCTTCACAATGCTGATAGCATTTGATTTTAATGAATGGATCCTGCTTGTGGGAACCAATTTACTTTTAAGTGTCAATATTTTCCCTTTGTTGGAGATTTGGTACTCCATTGAAGACTGCTTTTGGTGTAATTTGATATATGTACTATTGGTATGCGTTAACATCCATAGAAATATTTAGGAGACTTTCCAAGGATTGTAATGGGAACTTGATCCATCTCTTTATATCTAGAATAACAACATATTGGTAGGTATTCAACAGTTAAAAAATGGACTATGAGTTCTAGGAAACAGTTTTCAATCCCTTATCTCATTTTAGTGTTATTAACACAGGGATTCTAGGTCAACATTAAACTGAAGATGGTTCTCTTGCTGTCATCTGAAATTCTCTAGATAAAGGTTAATGGGAAGTAATAACTCTACCTGAGCCACACTTCTCCACATCTATCTTTCTGTTCACATTTTTACCTGGCTGATCACTGACAAAGAAAAGGGACAATGAAAAGGCTCAGATCTCTGAGTCTCTGTGACTCAGGTGGGATCAAACCATCTGCGAGCTGAATGAAGTGGCACACATGTATGCAGACAGGTTTATAGAAAACTCCAGGAGTTTCTAGTCTACTTTACGGGAGTATTTAGGCCAAAGGCTTTGGAGATACAATGCTTCCAAAGACATTTTTGGCAGCAGCAGCAGCTTCAAGACACTTTTCAACTGTTTACATGTATTTTAGAACAGTCTAGTCTACTGTTTGTTCTACAAGGAAGCTTAATAAATCCAGTTTGCCTCCCTTCCAATATTATGCTTCAGTCAAATCATTCCTTATTGCACAGAGGACATCATGCACGTCTTCAGTTCTCAGACAATATATAGAAAAAATTGGTAAACAATTTTACTCTTTTTTTTTCTTTTTACTCTTTTAATACAATAGTTACGGTTTTCCATTTTGTTGCAAAGGATCATTTGTAAGATCTTGTAATTCTTCTTTCCTGATCTTAAAAATTTCCTTTGAAAAACATTCAGTCATTTCTTTCAAAAATAATGTGTACAAATAGGGAACACAAGGCAGGTTAATTACCTTGAATAATGACTCCACCAATATCCAAGATCTTTTTTTGGTTTTGGCCTGAGAGAAAACTCATATCTCTAAAAATGATAATTAATTCACAATATCTCTGGGTGATTGATCACAACTTTTTTCTTCAGGAAACAAATGAACTAGAATAAAAATATATGAACATTCATTTCTGAAAAATCGTGGTCCATGGCTCTATATGAGGCCTTTAATAGCTGTTACCATCCACTTGGCACCATAACTGACCATTTATAAGATGCTGTAGAAGACAGACATACAGGTAAAAAGCCTGGCACTGTCATGTAAAACTTTCAGGTCATTAAGCTTTTCTTCTAGCCCCATCTTTGTCTTCAGGACTTTGGAGGATAGCGAAAAGAAAAAGGTTTTCAACTCTATCTTTCATCACAGTTATATGTCATAAAACAATTATTTGAGTAATTGCTTCTTGAATTACTTTCAAAACCTTTCTGTAAACTATGGAAAATGAGTGAATATGAAATATGAAATATGAAATATGAAATAGAATACTTTTAAGATCACTATTTCAAGTAAGAAATCAGGACTAACATGATTGTGAAAAAACCATAGAATGTTTCTAGGTTACTGTTTGATGCTTTTATTCCTTAAAAAAGACTTAATTCAAAATGAAAGAGAAAGGTGACATCTTTTTTAAGAGAATTTGCCTAAATTTAATTTTAAGAATTATTTTAGAGATTTAAAATGAAAACAATCAATTTTAAATGTCTTTACAGGTACTCACTCACTCACTCCTTTTTCTTGCCCTTTCCCCCAGCATGTATTTCTGAGCATGACATCATCTGGCATGGAATGCCAATCCGGGTCAGCTGCCCCAGCTGTGTCTCCTTCCAGTCCCTTGCCCGACCCCATCTTACTTGCTTTGGCTGGGGAGTAGGGCAGAGAAAGGAGGAGAGCACACTTTGCAAGAACTACTCAGCAATAGCCAAATTATTGAAATTTTACTGACACTGTGTAAGCCAAAAATCCAAAGCTCATCATCATAGGGGCTGGTACGAAGAAAATTAACTTAATCCCAGCCACATTCTGTTCATAAGGACGTGGCAGACATTACTGTACTGAACTACAAAACAACAGAATCTCCTAGCAAGGATTTGAAACCTTCTGTTTGTTTATCCATTCACTGTGTTCCATCATAAAGAAAACTTGGTGAAAATATCTCTCAATAAATGAATTCTTAGACTCATAAATTGAAGGCTTCAAAGATCCATAGTATGTAGTCTGCAAAAGTGTGTGTTTGAATAAAGTTTTAAAACAAAACTATGAATACAGACTTCTACATCCAGGATTTCTTCATTAGCTTTAGAGGAAATGTGTAGGAGTATAAAGATCCACACTGTGTGCACTGATGAATTGAGCAGAGCTTAAGGAACCACAGAATAAAATCAATATGAACACTAGTTCTGAAAAAATGAAATATTAATAATTGAGAAACAGATTCTAAATTTGATTCATGTACATACTATATGGTCATTGCAGAGCTTTAGCAGCTTTCCTTTTTTCTTTTAAATCCAGTGAAGCAGGTGAAGTCTGCTTTCCAAAGGAAGACAGGAAAACAGGATTCACTGTCTTGAATAATAACATATACTTCAATAATAATTTATTTTTTACTCTGTCTCAATTCACAAAAGCTGTTGGGGATGGAAACAGCCATTAATGGAATGTACATCATATACCAGCAACACTGCAGGCATTTCCAAAATAAACAGTGCATTGACATCAAAGTCACAGGGAACAATTTGTGACTAAGAGCTATTTAATAAACTCAGTTAAAGAAGAATGTAAAGAATACTTTTCAGAACATCTGAAGAATCTGAAAACTCTTTTAGAAAACCTTTGCCTGATATTCAGTTATCATTGTGGGCTTTTGAAAGCACTGAAATAGGTTCATTGCTTTTTCTTTTAAATAAATCCAGTACACGAAAGATTCCAGAACTACAAAATATAGAAAAAAACCCCAAAGTTAAGAAATAGAGAAGCATTCCCTGAACTACTCTCCATCCTTTGTATGATTTAACAATTAAAAAAACATAAATCCTGAACTTGTAACATCTTAGGTGTTCACATACATCTCTTTCACAGTCCTGTGAAAATAAGAAAATAAGAATTGAACAGATTTTTTGTAGGATTTTGTTTTAGATATGGACTGGTATGTTAAATTGTATAGAAAGAATAAGGAAACATTTCTTTCTAAAAGGCAGTTCTGTGTCTGCTGCCTACCTCAGTTCTTTCTTTCAAACAATGAGTTTTATCCTTTTTTTGGTGCAGAAGAAGGGTTTGGTTTGTTTTGTGGGTTTTTTGTTTGTTTGTGGTTATTTTCAAACTCTAATGCTCCACATTCTCCTGAAGAATCATGACACATAAACAGTGTGACAAGAAAACACTTTTACCAAGACATTTTCTGTTTAAAGAGAAATTAAATCTTGTAATGAGGTAATTGGGTGCAGTGCCCCTGAGAACAGAACCACATTATCATTCTGACATAATCTAGAGTTTATTTATTAAACATTTTTAGTGTAGTGATGGATAGCAATATCTAGGTAGATAGGTTAATCCTACATAACACATACTACATCCTGCAGCTGTGTCACTGCCCTTCTAGTCCAGGTTAGACTGGCAGTACAGATCCAGGGGCTCAGGGCACTCATGCTGACTGCTGGATTCCTATCTGGTGGCCTGGTCTCTGTGAGAATCTGTTCCACGTTGGGCTCAGCCTTTAACGTGGTGTCTGAGGGCCACATGTGGTGTGTTGATCTCACCCTGTATCAGGCATTGTCTCCATTACATGATAAAGTAGAACATCAGTACAAGATGATACCACCCCTGCTAATCAAGTAGCCTGAGGCCAATCTCTTACCTGCTCTGTATCCAACAACAATTAGCAGTTGTCACAGTTTTCATCAGGCTTTCTCTCACCCACTAGTTTTCAGCCTCAAATATGTTACAGATATGTCAAGTCAGCAAAAATTACATAACATAAAAAGTGTATCTATTACTTCTTTTTATTCCAGCTCATCTCGAGCTAATCTATTCAGACCTGGAATCCTTTATTTGAGCAGTGATTTCGGGTAAACTTCACACCATGTCAATGTTTGAAATGAAATTTGCTACAGCTTTTCTAATGAAAATAAGCCAGCTAGTCAAGACATTACACGTACAGGTAGCTGCATATTTTTATGCAGCTAGTTTCATAAGAAACCTTTATAGCCTAGTCAAATTACATCACTGGAGATAAAATCAGGCAGAAGAGTTCACCCTGGTTTGTCCCAAAACTGTCAGCTATGAGGTAAAATAGGAAATTACATGTGTAAACAAAAATCAAGGCAGGCAAAGATAACCTTTGATTGTTTGTGATCAGTTCTTCCGTTTGGGGCTGGAGCCTTCACCCTTATCACTTCATGTCTATTTTCCCCTCACCACATCATGTCATGTCTATTTACCCTTTGTGATGTACGTTCACAGTGTCCCACCACCTGAATGTGACAAGTATGCAATGCTACATCTCTAGGCTGCCGAAGTTTTGAACACTTCCCAACAGCAAATGCTTTCATGTTTAAGACCATTAAGAAAAACCCCAAACAACCGAGCATATCAGTTATGTATTAGTTAGCTTATATATTGTAAAAGAGAAGGGAAATAAGAGTTATGAGGTGTGATGGGTGGTCCATGTGATACTAAAGGAAGAAATAAGATCAGTTCTGTAAACCTCAGCCTGAATGAAGGGGAAGTAAGAAAATGCAGCACTACTTCTCAGCATTAAACAACAGATTTTATAACAGAACTATCCCCAGTATGGGCAAACTTTTGTTCTTGACTGTGTTGAGTAGCTGTTTCACTGCTCTACTTATTTATATAGTTTTTCAATTTCATAGCAACTTCATTTTCTAATAAATTATTTCAAAGTTCTATAGATTGCAAGTTAAGAAAGTGCTGATCTAACTCAAATTCTGCAATGAATTTACATGTAATTCTGAAATTTTTATATATATAAAAAAACCCAGTTAACTATGACAGCCAATAAGTATGTTCACCTAAAACTAAAAATTCCATTCATATTTACAACCCATTTATTTTAAGGTTTTACCCACAGAATTCTAGTAATTTTTTTTTCTTTTTTTTTTTTTTTTATGAGTCTACTGGTTGAGATTTCTCTTAACTTTCCTTTTGTTAAACTCAACATGTAATTTGACTTCTCAAAGTCTCATTATTACAGCTTATGTTTCCATATATATTTGAATATTAACTCAATTTAGTTAGGTCCTGTAATCTATATCAGAGCAATTTCAAAAATTATCTTTTCTTCTGTACTAATTTTCAAAATGTATTTAAGTTCTTTTCCAGCTCTTTGATTCATACTTGTATCCAATTATGTTCAAAAATATATTTATATTACTGATTTAACTATAATATTCATTACATTCTAAAAAAAGTCTGTAACACTAAAGTCTAGGCTTTTGAAAGCAGAATTAGAAGTCATATTTAGTTCTATTAGAAAATGTATTCTCACCTATATTAAATCTTATTTTAATTCTTCATTATATTTAATATAGCAAACATGATTTTTAAAAAGTTCCAGACATATTTAATATTAGTGCAAGTCAGTTTTACAGAAATAATGAGATTTTCTTGTGTCCTCCTCTTGAAAGACAGAACTTTCATCCTGCAATACTCAATAACATAAAAGAGATCCAGTCACCTTGTTGTCAATGTGATGATGGCCATTGTAGTGAATAACAGGTTTTTTGCTGCCTAAGATATTGAAGAATGATTTAAGAATGATTTAAACATCACTTACTTCCAAGGTTATTAAGTATTTGGACTGTCAAAAATTCAAAAACAAACAAAAAAGCCCCCAGGTAATCCTACCTTTGGCAGCATGCTGCTCCAGCTCCTGTTCAACACATGCAGGTTCTCTAAATAAGTCAGCAAAGTAATTTTTACATCTTAAATATGCTAAATCTTCCCAAAAGCTTTCCAGTTCTCAGCTTCTCCTTTTTATAATCCACACTTCTGGCAGTGTGCAGATTTTAAATGACTTTGTGATATTGCTTGTATTCCCAGTAATAACTCTTCACATCCGCTTTAAGTATTATGGGATTTCAGCACTTATTTATGAGTAAAATCTCTTGCAAAAGAGAAAAAAAATGGAGCTCTCAGGAACTTTGTTACCTTGGAGGTCTCTGCCTGCTGGGCTGTAAGTTTTATCTGCTACCATGAACTATCTTGAAGTCATTCATTGTAAAATACAGACAAAAGTAAAATCTCTTTGCCAAGTACCTTGAGACTTGTTTTAACATGAAAGTAACTTTCCTGGTACAGGATCAATCCATTTGCTCCAGTTGATTCTGGCTTAAGCTAATCACAGTCATTTCAATGTGCTCTACTACGTTTTGTTTACATGACATGTCAATTTATGCTTTTATCTAGACAGTTACTCTGATTATTATTGCTTAAGTGGTGTTACAGTGAAGAAAAAATTCTGCATATGAAAGTCACCACTAAAAAGTTGCACCGAAAGACACATTGAACAGACACTCAGATTTATTGGGAAAGATACTCATCTGTTTTCTCTGCATCAGAAGTGTCACTGAGATAAATATCAGAAACAGAATGCTTTGTACTTTTTTATAAATGCAAATCTTCTTTTATGAACATATATTAAATCCATCGAGGAACAGATCAAGATGACAAATTCCAATGACTGCATTGATTTGTTAGGACTAAAAATGTCAAATAAAACACTGATGAGATCAGTGAAATTAAATAAATTATCAAATGCTGGTTTTACTTATTTTTTTGCATAGAATGTTTTCAGTCAAAAACATTATGCTATACATCACTGAATGGAGAAACAAATAATTTCAGTGAATGCATGTAAATATTGAGTATGGATAACTGAAGAGAGAAGGCAAAAAGCTTCTTAATTACTAGAAACTAGTGGTGAATCTCTATCAAGGAGTCTTGAAAGCAGAATAATATGCTTTTAAGTTCAAGGACAAGTAGTAACAAATTATGTCAATCCAAATACTGATCTATTTCAGCCCCTTGGCATCTTCTGTTTTACTTTGGTTTCTAAATGAAGACACAAACACCTGTTCTTGCAGCAGGTGGTATTTGTTTATTATAGCTCTTCCTGCTGAGTTTTAATCAGCCTGCAGCTGCAGAATCCAGACTAAGGAATGGTTATAACACCAGATTTTCATATATAAGCAGTATTGGTCCAGAGAAAATTTTTCATACTTCATTTCCATCATATGTTACCAATCATATAATTTCCTTCTCACACACCAAGTTTTTTAATTAAAGAGTAAATGTATAATGTAGTAAATGTATAATGCTAGTAAAAGAAGTTTTGAACATTGGGCCCTGAGGTTGTTATTTGATTATATTCCCTTATTGCAAAATCTCCAATTTTTGGAAGAAGATTCTCAAACCTCTGCCAATTTGTACTTCTGCCTTTTATTTAGTGGAGAATCAAGAAGCTTAAAAAAAAAGTCAAGGGACAAATTAACAACATGTAAATCCTTCTACTCAAATGCAATTGAAATAAGAAAAAAGGTACCTATGAGACAGGAGAGGTAGGGTAAAACTTTCGATTCCAAACTATAAGGTAAGAACACTGAAGTAATTATGTGCAGACATTATTAAGAAAGTCTTCCTATGAATTGAGATATGCTTTAATATTTTCATCCTTATTAAATAGTGCCTTCTATTCATGATGAGCATATAATATAACTGAGTTATATTTATTGTCATTGATAGAACAAATTCATGGGCTTCAGACTGCCAGACGTTTTCCAAAAATGTTGTATTAATTTTGCTTGGTATTAAAGCACAACTATTCAATGAGGCTTATAGAATACAAGAAATTTTTAAAGTAAAGGAAGATAAGGGTCAGAAAAAAAGTGAGATTTTACAGAGTGGAATGACAGAGTTGCTTCAGTGCAACTAGAGTGAAGCCAAATGGAGTCGTGAAACACTGGAACATGTTGCCCAGAGAGGTGGTAGATGCCCCAGCCCTGGAAACATTCAGGATCTGGTTGGATGGGGCTCTAAACCATCTGGTCTAGTGGAAGGTGTAATTCAGATGATTTCCCTTCAGGTTAAAGTCCCCACAGGATCACAGTTCATTCCAGGAGCCTATTCCAGCAGGGACTCTCCATAGGTTCACAGCTTCCTTTGGGACAAATCCTCCTCTAGGAGAATAACTTATGTCACTGACATCTGTGCTGCAGGGGAGTTCCTGCTCCAGTGCTGGGAGCACCTCCTCCCCCTCCTTCTCCTCTGACCTTGCTGTTTGCAGAGCTGCTTCTCTCACATCTCACTCCTCTCTCCCAGCTACTGTGGCACAGTATTTTTTCTCCTTCCTTAACAAGGTTTTCTCTGAGGTGCTACCAACTGATTGACTCAGCTTTGTCTCGTGAGGGTCCATCTTGGAGCCAGCTGGAACTGACTCTCTTTGACATGGGGGAAAGTTTCTGGAATGTTCTCACAGAAGCCATCCCCACAGACCCCCTACTAGCTACCAACATTTTGTTACTTAAAACCAATACAAGGGATGTATGGCACAGTGTGTGCCAACATTTGGCCTGAAACAAACTCTGAAAGGCTAATTTTCCAATGTAAGTGTTTTTTTTTTTTAGTTTGTGTTAATGCAGCATCATGGTCACAGCATCTTGGTACACAGCAATATAAATATCTTTATTAAGCTGAAGTTCTGTTGCTTCCTGAGATTTTCACTCCTATTTTGTCAGCATGTTTTCTCTGAAGTCAAGAGTTGGGGGTTTTGGCTTTTTGGGACTTTTTTAAAAAGTAATTTTTCTTTTTTTATTATATTTCTATGTCACGAAGAGTTGTAATATCCTGAGCCCCTGACCACCAGAAGTACTGTAGGAGAGAGCAAGTAAGGAATAGGTATGTGGCTATTAATTAGACAGTAAATTAGGACAAGTGCTCTCAAGGACACAGTCATTTCAAGTATCTCTTGAGAGAAGAATTTCAATGATCAATACAGTTTCTTCTTTGTGAAGGAGAACAGTAGAAAAGAGAATTAAATTATTTAGTATTTTTCTGTTTTTTTCTTTTCTTTTTCATTTAGTCAATTTTTTGTACTTCCTGCTGGTAAAAACTGTGATTTTTTCCAATTTAAAGTACTAAAAATAGACATTTGTAAAATGTTTTCAATACATACAACATACTAACAGCATTTCTTAAAATCATAAAGTCCTTATTTTTATTAAAAATATCATTCTCTTCCAAGGTATCACCATGATGAAAGGTTATGTGTATAGAGAATATTACATAGAGCCACAAAAAGCATGGCAAATTAATTCATTGTTACTTAGCTTTTGCTGCTGCTTTTCATCATAGATGAATCAGACACAGTGGACATTTTTATCCTTTCTACTAGCTTTAAGGCATGACAAGAACTGCACACAATAAAGGGTCACACGAAGGGGCTTTAACAGAAACAACATTTGTCCTGAGAGAGTTTTTTTTCTTAAGCTGAAAATTATGCTTCATTTTGCTATTGAACTCATAATGATAAATATTAACCCGTAATATTAGATGGTCTATATTCTTTCTGTACTGGTTTTGGCTGGGATATAGAGTTAACTTCATAGTAGCTGGTATGGAGTTATGTTTTGGTTTTGTGCTGGAAATGTTGATATTTTATTATTGTAAAGCCTTGCTTGCACAGAGTCAAGGCCCTTTCTGCCTCTCAGCCCACCCACCAGTAGGTATCAGGTACACAAACTGGGAGGGGACAGAGATGGGACAGCCAAACCCGACTGACCCAAGGGATATTCCACACCACATGACAGCAGGAGCAGCATCTAAAGCTGGGGGAAGAAAAAAGAAGGGGAGATGTTTAAGAGTGATGGTGTTTGTCTTCCCAAGTCACTGTTACGTGTGATGGAGCTGTGCTTTCTGGGATGGCTGAACACCTGCCTGCTCATATGAAGCTGTGTATGAATCCCTTGCTTTGCTTTGCTTCCCTGCACAGTTTTTTCTTTACATTTTAAACCTTTTCTCTCAACTCATGAGTTTTCAGACTTTTCTGATTCTGGAGGTGGAGTCATGATCTCTGGAAGAGTTAAAAAAATGTGTGGATATGGCACTTGGGGATGCGATTCAATGGTGAACAAGGTTGGTGGCTGAACTCAATGATCTTACAGGTCTTTTCCAATCTTAACAATTCTATTAATTTATGGTTCTCGCCCCCATTTCCCCAGGAGTCTCTGTATGTGTGTGTCTGTCTGTCCATGGGTGACTGACCAGCTGTGTGGGGGTTTAGTTGCAGGCTGGAGTTAGTTTCCCCCCACAGAAAAAGGCTGGATGGAGTTAACAGCCCACAAAAAAAGTTAGTGCTAGCCCTGGCCCAAAAGTCTGACCCAGAAATTGTTAGAAATTAGGAAAGGATCACAGGAAAAACTTCACCTAATTTATTCTGTGAAGATCTGTCCTAGAAAATTTCTATTGATTATTACAGAAAATATGGTATTGGGCCACTGGCACTTCAGAGATTCTTAGGACTTGCCTCAGCTCCTCAAAAAAAAAATCCAATAGCTTAAGAAGTTTTGGTCTGGGTATAAGACCCAGTGAAATTTCCAGATAACTGCTTGCCTGTTAAACCCAGTAAATGCAAAGAATTCTAGAAGACTTGGAGTTGTAGCCTTGAAAGCACCTGGGAAAATTGGGTGGCTGTAATGAAAAGCTGGGATCAAAGTTCTCAGCCAACAGAATTCTGGCAATTACACCACTTCCCAGGCACATGACAGTGTGTGTGGCACACAGAAGATTACACAGCAGAGCTGTCAGCAGTCTAACAAACAGCAGAGATGCCTATTAGTAGGCCCTTAACAGATTGCTTTGTGGAAGTGTGGCTTCAGAAAAGTAATTGACATGAAAATTCAAAGTGTATGTACATAAATGTATATAGTTATATACATGTACAGATAAATACATATCATTATGTATAAAGAAATATATATAACACTACAACCGTATTATTATTGTAGCAAATACTTCCCTAGTACTTGTTTTGCTTGAGGTACCTTGACCAGGTTCACAACTTTTGAGGCACTGGTCATATCTACTGAACAGCATTGATCATCCAAGCATGTCCTCTTCAGTAACCCAGTTCTTATAACACAGTACTCACAAGCCCACCATACTTTAACTAAATCCAGGTCATCATGCACTGTCTATTCTATATTAATTAGTACCAGTTCAAAGTTCTAATTTAACTTCATTAACTTAGGAAATAATGATTTCCTTAAAGGATAGTATGAGCTACAAATGACTAAATAAATCCTTCAGAAGTTCAGATCCTTTTGAAAGTTTTATAAAAATCCTGAGCCCTAGTTTTGCAAAAATGTAAAAAACCTGACTAAATAAGTGATATTCAAGTGATATCCATCAAAACGAAATCACAAGAATTTTTGCTGAAATTATGCCAGATCACTAGGTGTAGAACTATCCTATTTAGTAGTCCTATGAGACACAGCAAAATTAAAATGAGTTCAAGGAAATGTAGATTTTAAATCATACAAAAGCTGTTTAATTTGCACTTTAAAAAGCAGTCTGATCTATAGCACATTTATTTTTCTTAAGCTGGATAGCATTCTACATTTCAAATTTGGGAAAAATAAAGCATCTTTGGCACATTATAACAATCCAGTCTGTTTTCCTTTATAAACCATAGAACCTCATCTTGTATTGCTCGATTAAATCAGAATTTGCTTGAACAACAACCCATCTTTCAGAAAGATTTAAGTGATAGATTTATAATTAAACTATCAAAGTGGCACACAGCTCAGACCTAGATGGCAATTTTATGAACAGTACCATATTCCAAATCACCTACCTATCCCAAGCCCAAACAACTATATATCATAGTCAATTTTAGTTCAGTCTCAAGAGGGGTTTTAAATCAGTCATCCAGAGGCATCCCATAATAACTCAGCTGTTCTACAATTGTGCATCTGAAAGGCTGCAATACCTACCAATGATGCTTTCAAGTTTTGTTTGAAAGTTAAATATTTCAGTGTCCTTTAAACTTCTGTTTTCTCACCTTCACTCCTACAATCTCACTTGCATGTGCAAGGGAACTCACTAGGTTTTCTGTATACACCCCAAAAATTAGCTTCATAGGTGTCTTCTGCATATACATGGTAGTTCACTGGATGCTAAGCTGAGCAATGAATAACAAAAGAAGTAACACTGCATAAAATTTGCATGTCCAAGACAATAAGTATGCCATATGTCATCTCCTTAATGAGAAAGTGGCCTGCAGTCCTTCACACTTCTCAGCTTCGTCTTATGCATCAATATCAAAATATAAATTCTACTTTTTCACACCGCACAGTTTAGAAACTTCCAAAAAGAAGCCCAAGTGATTGATTTATTTAACACCAAACAACAGAATTGCATAAAATATGGGATGTGATTGCTGGTGAGATGTGAATTGGCACAGTATAATTGATCTTTCCCTAAATTTTAGACCTTCTTAGACTTTTACATACTTCTAAATATTTTGGTCAAAAAGTCTTTGGGGTGCTTTATGGCACTCTGAGACAAACCTCACGTATGTGCTTTAGAATTATGCTATTTTTATACAGCATGAATGAGTAAAAGATCAGGACTAAAGTGCAAACCAGACCTTAATCCATTTGCAAGGTAATGGATGCATGGCTAGGGTGAGCTAGAAGAGCCTTGGGATAAGATGAATCTCCAGAATCTACTGAGCAAGAAAAGAAAATATTGTTAAAACTGTGCAACCAAAAAGTCACAGATGTATTCTGAGCTCAGAGAAAGCACCATATAGGTTCTGGTCTAGCATTTTTAGAAAACTTCTGTATTAACATAGTTTCTCAGAGGTGGAGTGACATTGTGCTCCACCACCCCCATTCCACCTGTAAAATATCACACTGCGTTTAATAGAAGTCTAGAGCTCATATTAAGAAAAAACTCTCAATTTTAAAAGTCATTTTTTCCTCATTCTGAATGAGTACACTGTAATCTGTAGTCTACAAATATTTCAAAACTTAATATGTTTTAAAGCTTAAAGGATATTACTTGTAAGATGTATAGAAATATTTAATTCTGAAAACAAATTTCTCCAATCTAACTTGGTTGGAATGGATTCTTTTGGTCTGGGGTTTGTTTTTCTTTCTTTTTGAAGGAGCATAAATACCTTTATACCAACCAAGAATTTTGACATGAGGCTCTGAAGTGCTTTCTGAAGCCATTTAATCTCTAGAGTGCCAAGAAAATTATAGTGGAAGTCTAAAACATATTGTCAATGACATTGCACCAGAGAGGAATAACAGCATAACAAGTTTGTTAAGAAGGCTAATACTGATTCTGTAAGAACCATGGCAGTGTGCAATGAAGAAATACATGTTGACTTGTCCTTGCTCACTTGAGACTTCATCCCAAAGATGCTGGGATGAAATTAACCCATTTGAATATAATATTAAAGTCCCTCTAAATAAAGACTGCAATAAAGCAGCTTTTATATTCTTTAATTACTTTAAGCACAACAAGTCTATGCAGTATCAGTTATGTTTCTGTGAGTTTTTTCCCATACTTGGCATATAGGAAAGCATCATGTGCGCTTAAGTCAAGAATAAATTGTAATGGCTTTCCACACTGTTAAATGTCAGACAATCTCTTTTTTTTTTGTTTGTTTTAATTAACTGGAATTAACAGCTTCCAGCAGGTTTAAAGACCATTGACCAATTACATTAGTTTTCTTTAACCACAACAGACATTTATAGTAAGTGGTTTAAGTATTGTTAATTAGTTTCAGTATTTCCATATGGAAACAAAAATAACAGTTGACATTTCTAGAGCACTGCCTCACTGAGGATTTCAGACTGATCCAACATGAAATTTCTTTAGAATATGAAATTCTGGAATTGCTTAGTACAACAGGTCAAATTTTTCCTATTTGTCACAGTGAAACCTATCATAGATTCATGTCAGCAAAATCAGTACCAGTTTTATCGTAAGAGTTTTCTAGCTAAGCAATAGAGTAAAAAGTATATCGACTGTTATGCATCTAAATCAGCTGTGCTCTGAGCCAGTCCATATTGACCTCAATGAAACAATACCAAACTGAGCACCAGATGTAGGATGCATCAGCTCACCTAATATATTTCCTTAAAACATTTTTAGTATTTTCCACAGCAGCTGGATCACATAACCAACTAAGAATATACCAGGGAGAGGAGCAGTTATCATAGAATCAGAATCATTAAGGTTGGAAAAAGACCCCGTGGGAGAAGACTGGGGGTAAAATTACATTTTAATAGATGGAGATTGGGATCAGTATGCCCAAATCACCACACAAAATGCATGCTAAGGGGGAAAATGTGATTACTACTTCCTAGCTGGAACACGGCCAGCATGCCCAACTTCCCACACACAGTCCAAGGAGGACTAAACAGAGGGTGGAGCACACTGAAGTCAGGAGACATTACAGTCAGGCTCTGTTGCAGAGGAGGCAACTTGGTGGTACGTTTTAGCTGACAAGTCATGTAGCAGCTAAAAAACAAGGGAGATAAAGGAAGATGTCTTGGTGTTTAGCCAGCAACTGAGGCAAAATCACTTGAACTCATGTATATCACTGTTCCAAGGCTAACTCAGAGGAGTGTGTGGTGGTTTTTGCCCGGGGGGGGCATTTTTGGAAGTAGTGCAGCAGAAGCTCTTAGCAACTTCCTCCAGGTCTGACAAAAACAACCCATCAGTAATTAGCTTTGAGGATTGACACTTTGTTACACCAGTGAGAAAGTTTATGCACTTCTGCGAACACCCGTGTCAAAAACGAAGAAATCCCGGGAAAGGCTCTCTCTTGATTTCCGGCTGGGAAAGAGGCAACGGAGGGGTCGGGTCAGGCCGGGCGGCTCTGCCGCAGGGCCGGCCCCCCTCTCCCCTCCATCGGTTCCCGGGCAGGGGCAGGGGCTGCGCAGAGAGAGACAGACCGGGCCGATGCCATTGCTGACACCTCAGCCCCCTCCCCGCCGCCAGCCCGGGCCCGGCCCGCACGGCGCGGCCGAGCCGGTCCTGGCCTGGCCCCGTGGGT